>PVIC010037025.1:0-18292 GCA_004025085.1 Thryonomys swinderianus
GATGGGTATATACAATGTACCAATAAAGATAAAAATTTTAAAAATATCTCTGAAGCTCACTTCATTCTCTAAGTCCAGCCTCAATTCTCAGCACACTATACCTGCAGACTTCTTGATGGGACTACTGCTGTTCTCTGTCTCTAACTGAAAACAGATTTAAACTGATTTTTTAGATTCAGTAGTAGCAAGAAAATTGAGTAAGCTTTTGTTATGTGTCAGTTTATATTGTGATATCCTTATAGTCATGTTTTCAGTGGTATATTACCATTTAATTCTGAAACATTTTTGCTTTTATAAACTTGCATTCTTTTCTGTGTCATCCCTCTTTATGATTGCTCTTTGTTAGAGTAATATGTACACTGAACTAATTTTGCAAGATATAGAAGTACAGGGTTATACCTGTGATATGGCATTTAAGTGATGGCACCATGGGAAGAGCTCCATACTCTAGATCTGCGATAGCAAAACTTTTAGAGCCTTCATTGTTACAAATAGCCCACTATGACACACATGCCATAGGCTCACCACCACTCCACACTTCAAGAGCTTCATCATTAATTGTTATAATCTGTACCAAGTCTCTACCTGACACTGGACAGAATGTCTTCTGGAAATGAAGAAAACTGTGCCTAATGAACTCTATGTATTGACAAATACTTGCTTGAATTTTGGGGGGAGAAGTTCTCTAACACTGTGTCCCTGTACAAAGTCCCTAGGACATTGACAGTGTCCCCTACTGAGCAACCAGGAAGAAATTAGCCTTTACGGATAAGGCAGTGTATTTTCAGCCACACCCACAGCACACTGAGTCAAGGAACATATAAATGAGGGGCCCACCTCAGCTCTCAGTCAAGTTCCTTCCTGGCAAAATGAAGTCCACCATCTTCTTCGTCCTTGCTCTGCTCCTCATTCTGGAGAACCAAGCATCTGGGAAGAAACATAAAGGTGAGTTCAGTGGGTCTGCTGAGGGAAGACAGATGCACAGCACAGTCTGGGTGTGAGCAAGGGGATTTTCAGGCAGAGTTTCTTCTACTTGAGAACAAGGAGTCTTCTCCACCTATGCCCATAGACAGTTTTTGTGTCAACCTCTGGGAGCTCTTGAAGAAAAGTTGAGGGGTGAGAGTTGAAATGAAATTTGAGAGATGATGGAGCCTAAACTTTCTTCTTATCAATTACTGGGAAGGTAGGAAGGCCAGTAACCTAGTGGAACATACCAATTTTCCAAGAGATGAGAATGTCAATATGGCTCAGGATAAAAGGGCAAATATCAATCTGGATCCCAAGCCAGTTTTAGATCTAAATCAAACAATGAATGAATGACAATTATCAGAACAAGAAATGACTGTGTAATAGGTATTATTGACATGCCAACATAAATGAGAGTGTCTGACCAACATCCAGGTAGAAAACAAGAAATGTTCACATCTAGGTAGACATAAAGGGTAAATCATAATTGTGTAGCATGTAGATGAAAATGATCGTAACTTGGTACAAAATCCTGGTGTAGATCAAGAGTATAGCCAACATGTAAATATAATTCCAGGCAAGTATCAAAGAGCCACTCTTTTATGGACAAGACATAGCACAAATCATATCCCAAGACTGTTTTACTTTACAAATCAAACAGCCAGTGTGTGACAGAGACAAAGAGAAACAGGACATACTGAGTCCTATTCAAGTCACTTGTAGGTTTAACTATCTTCTTGCGTCACAGACAAGAAGATAGTCACACCCCAAGGGAGTGTCCTGTCCAAACTCAGCAACTAGTACATGACAAGGGTGAAAACTAGATAAAATGACTTAATTAAAACTAAAAAGAATTGGGCCAGAGATTTAGCTCAGTGGTTCCAGCACCTGCCTAGCAAGTGCAAGGTTCCTGGTTTGATCCTTAATAACCACATACAACAATTCCAGACATGGTGACTCAGGCCCACTAGCAATCAGTACCACATACCACAATGCTGGCTGTGGTGGCTCAGGCCTGTCATCCCAGCATTCAGGAGGCAGAGGCAGGAGGATCACTGAGTTTGAGTTTTGCCTGGGCTACATAGTGAGCACAGGGCCACCCTGAACTACAAAGTGAGACACTGTCTCAAAAAAGAAAAAAAAAAACTAGACTAAAAGAATTACCACAACAGATGTAAAGTCACACTAGTATCCAAGTCAAGAGGAGAAAATTAATTCATGGACAAAAGGAGGGATAGAAACATGGGTTTTTAGTCTGTTTACCTATCCAAACAAATCAAATGATCCATAGCAAGGACCAAGGTTAGGAGTAACAGATGAAGGAAATTTAAACAAAACAGTAACTTGAAAAATCATATATAATCTTAGGTAAAAGTGAATTTCAGAGAGTAATTTTTATGACAGCACAAGAGTTAAATTAATTTTGCTTTATACTAAATATTCTGTACTACTTATTTTTTGCAGTATATTGAACTCAGGGCCTTTGTGTACTAAACATATTTCCAACCCTGGGCTATTCCTGAGTAGGAATACACTTTAACTGGAGAAAGACAGTATAATCAATCAGTGACAGCTGAATAGAGGAAACAGTTTTCAGAAAAAGAAATGTGCCTTTTAAAATGTGAAAAAAATTAATTTATAGTAGAGAAATATTAATTAGAAATTCTTGTCAAGAATTTCTAATTTCTAATTAAACAGTGGTATCTGTTTTCACTTATAAAATCCATAAAAGTTGAAAATTAGACACAATCTCTTATGAGGGTGAATACAATCAGGCAGTTTAATTCGTAAGAGATGAGAATATAAAATGGTACAATCCTTATCAAGAGAAATAATACAATATTGTCCAAATTTCATGTCTTTAGTCTTTGTGCCAGCAATTCTAGTTCTAGGCAGGTACTCTACAAGAAAGCAAGCCTAGAAAGGCCACAAAGAGTATAATCTGAGAACAACAATATGGGATTATTAAAAACTACGGTAGTCCAGCCATGATTTACTCTGCAACTTTAAAACACACACATACAATTAGTTTCTTGGTATATCTTGAGGGTAATTTGTACCATGGCAAAGGGCAGCAGAGGCAGCTGCCAGAGAAGCTGAGTGAATGGAGACTGGGTGGGAGGGACTAGCACACTGAGGAGGAGGTTCTCAGGGACCTCTTGCTCTGGACAGGAAGCACTTCTGGAACCCAAGGCAGAGCTGGAGCTCACGTTTTAGCTTTGCGGCCATTTCCGTCATGTCCAGAGAAAGCAGGAAGCTGACTAGTAGACTCCCCACACTTTCCAGTCCGGTGGGTGAGATTTAAGCATCTTTTATAAAAACTGTATTGTTGGTGACCCTGGCCTCGGGGTCATTATCGGTGTAGAACATGCAACAAAGTGACAAGGCCAGGACCCACTGTGTATCCTGGATAGGGGCTGAGTCCTAGGTGTGGACTCTGTCCCCTGCCTGCCTGCTCAGTAAAAGTACCCAAGTAGTCTGTCTTCTGAAAGGAGGTTAATAACAGAAAAGTCATTCCAGTGAGGAATTCACAGACTAGAAACCGAGACGGAGAGAAGAGTAAGAAATTGTCATAATAATTTCCAGAGCGAGCTTGGAACTCACGTTACCTAGTATGGCACCCAGGACCATTTCTTCCTTCTCTGACCTTCCTAAGAAATAAAGTCCCCTCCCATCAAGGTGTCAACACAGTCCGGGGCCAGCTCCTAAGAAACAGGGAATGACCAGCAGGGAAGGACACGTGCTTGAGGAACAGTGGTCCTGTAGCTCCTGCCCACAGAGAAAAGAGAGCAGGTCTTTCAGGAGCACAGACACTAATTCTGCTTCCGGGCATGGTTTGGGGCACACGGCCTGGAGCAGTAGCCAGACCTCAGGAAAGACATGGTGGTACAAATGGGCACAGTAGATCTAACCATGAGTACCTTTCTCTCCTAACAGGTCATAGTAGATCACAAGATGCTCGGGTAAGCCGTGTTTTGAACAAAGAAGTAGAAGAAGGAGAATCAATCTCAAGTCAAGATCTTGATAAACGCCGCACTTGGGATCAAGAGGAGCCCACAGGAGAACGAGTTTCAGTGAGGAAAGACCACGTCAAGAAAACTCGCTTTCAGTTCAAAGATAAAAAGTCTGAGCTAGGTTATGCTGGAGGCGAAATTTTCGAAGAACGCCATCGGTTCAAGCGACACGATCCCATGGAAGAACTAGTTTCAGCTGAAGATCACAATTCACCTCATGTTGTAGATCCTGGGAAAAGTCACATTCCAAGTATTTGATCCCTTTAAGGTGAGCACTATCCAGAAGAGGGAATCCCCCTGACACGAAGGTTGAGTGGGGGTGGGAGGAGATGGCAGGGTGGGAAGGAGGAAATGGGCAAATACCAGACAGACTGAGACTGTGAGAAATTTCAGGCACCACAAGCAAGGTGCAGAGAGGGATGGCCCTGACTGCTCACTAGGTCAGGGCGCTTTGACTCTGATTCTTTTCTCCCCCACCAGGTAAATCCTGTCCTGACTGTGCCCATCCTTGGCCCGGGCCTGAAGGCCTCCCTATAATCCCAGCTACCAGTAGCACTACACTTTCACATGCTGCCCATTCTTCATTCTGGACGTCCAAGTATGTCACTGCTTTTCTCATCTATTTTCCAATAAAGAGACCTTCTGCTTCATTTCTTTCTGGGTCCTATGATTTTTGGGCTTCGAGAAGCTCTGGAGAGAGGCTTGTAAATGTAGCACTCAGCCTCCCCAGTGGAGAAAAAAAGGACCCAGGAGACGAGTTCCTGGGATGTGAGGGCAAGCTGAACCAGGAACAAGGGCTCCGTGCCTAGAGCTTAGTGTTAGAAATCCAGTCATGAGCCCAAGTGCTGTAATATTCATGCCAGCAGGAAACTGCAAAGCTTATTTTTGCCTAGAGCTAGAAAGAAAATGTACACAGAAACAAAAGACAAAACACACTAGATAAACAACAGACATGTTATTCCCTCCTTTCCAGACCATTATCAGTCTAACCTATCTACTTTTAGGCCTGCAGGGTAATAGCTGTCAGTTTAATGAGGCTAACCTGGCACCTCCCTCCTTCCTTTTGACTAATGGTGCTGGGAATCCATATTTTTCCCTAAAGACAGAACAGGATGATGTTACTAGTTCTGGTCAATCTTCACTCATTAAGAATTTCACTGGGCTTAAAATTCTCCCAACATAACATTCCTTTAGGCTAAACAATATTTGTTCCCAGGCTCCTGCTTTAAGATGTGAATAAAGGGCCTGGAGGATTAGCTCAGTGGTTCCGGCGCCTGCCTCGCAAGCGCAAGGTCCTGAGTTCAATCCCCAGAAACCACATACAATGCTGGGCATGGAGACTCACACCCACCAACAATCAATACCACATACCACAGTGCCAGGCATTGGTGGCTCACGCCTGTAATCCCAGCACTCGGGAGGCAGAGACAGGAGGATTGCTGAGTTTGAAGCTTGCCTAGGCTACATAGTGAGCTCAGAGCCAGCCTGAACTACAAAGTGAGACCCTGTCTCAAAAAAAAAAAAAAAAAAAAAGATGTGAATAAAGAGGAAAGACACCATCTTGTAAGTAAATAGGGTAAATAGAGTTCTATAGAGACATACTATAATTTGAGGGATAGTAGTGCAGATAAGAGGATATGTAGAAAACTCTCAAGGTGTGTGTTTGATCCACCTGTATCACTCCCTTCATACCAGGAAACTCCCAGGGCAGGGCAAAGCCAGAGGGAAGAGGAGTAGTGTAGAAAAAAGCATGGATTTAGAAGTGTCCTGAGAGTTACCACCAACCTTGCCTTCTACTTTGGATGATTCCGGACAAAGCTCTGTTCTCTAAGTCTCAGATCTCTATTTAAATGGACAGGGTTGCTTATAATTATTCAGGACATACCTCTAACCCTGCCATTTTGGAATCTGAATCACTCTCTTTCTGTAGGCACATCAACAAAAGAATGTTGCTTTCTAGGAAGAATGTCCCATGAAGGTAGAATAGATATATATCCCAGTAGATGCACAAATCTCAACACGGAGACATATACCAAAAAATGAAAAGACAAAGGAACATGATATGTCATAAAATTTATAACTTTCTAGTACATATTTCAAAGATATTGAAGTGGATAAAATTCCAGACAAAAAATCCAAAAGGATTATATTTGAAAAGCTCAAGGAATTCCAAGAAGAAACAAACAACTGAATTAATTTTAAAAAATACATTGCAGAATATGAAGGAGAAATTCAGCAAAGAGATTTTGAAAAAGAGCCAAAGAGAAACCTTAGAAATGAAAAGCTCAATGACTCAATTTTAAAAAATCAGTTGAAACCTCACCAATAGACTAGATCAAGCAGAAAAATGAATATAATATCTTGAAGACAAGGCTGATAAATCATATTCAGACCATAATAAAGAAAAATAATAAAAAATAAACACTATAGTTTTGACACCAAACTTATAACATAATTGGAATAGATGAGGGAAAAGAGTTATAGGCTAATGGCATAGAAAAATATATTCAGTGCTGGGTGTGGTGGCTCACACCTGTAGTCCCAGCACTTGGGAGGCAGAGGCAGGAGGATTTCTGAGTTCCAGGCTTGCCTGGGCTACAGAGTGAGCTCAGGGCCAGCCTGAACTATAAAGCAAGACCCTGTCTCAAAAAAAGAAAACATATTCAGTGAGATAATACCAGAAAATTTCTCAGACCTTAGGAAAAATGTGAATATCAGATACAGGGAAAATCAAAAAACCCAAACATGATGACCAGAAAAGAACATCTCTACAACATATTGTAGTTAAACTGCCAAAAGTACAGAACAAAGACAAAATACTATAAGCTGTAGGAGAGAAGCACTAACTTATATTTAAAAGGCAACCAATGAGAATAACAGCAGAGTTCTCAGCAGAAACAGTAAAAGCTAAAAAGGCATGAAATGAAGCATTTCAAATCCTCAAAAAAAAAACAAAAAACTTGTAATTCCCAGCAAAGTTATCTTTTGTAATTGAAGGAAAAATAAAAACCTTCTAAATAAGCATAAACTAAAGAAATTCACTAAGGCACAACTACAGAAAGTACTTAAGGGAATTCCACAAATAGATAAGAAAGGAAAACACAATCATGAGAACATGAAGAAGAAAAATATCTAACTAGAAGAGTATATAAGCAAAAAAAAACCCTTAAAAATAACTGATCATAATAAAAAACCATCAAACTTCCAAGGTGAATAAGAGACAAAATGAACATAAATAATCAAAATAACCAGGAGAAAATTAACAAAATGAGAAACATTAGTACATACATTTTTAAAAATTTGAATCTTTATTGGTACATTACATATACACATCATGATCACACACAAAGTCGAGAATTTGTACCAGTATGACACAATTTAATTCTCATTTTTCCCATTCCCCCACCCCCTTTACTACCCCTGCTCCCTATATACATAAGCTTTGTTTCCCTTTTTTAAATTACCATATCTTTTCTTTCCCTTGTTACTTACCCCTACACTTCATTTCCCTTTGAATATTTTTTACTTCACAATATCTACCATATATTCTAGAGCTCATTTACATCTTTATACCAGAGAAAAGATACGATATTTACAGGTCTGTGACCTATTTATTTTGCTTATGAGTATGTCCTGAAGGTACATCCATTTGAGTATAAATGACTCGAACTTATTATTCTTATGGCAGAGAAACACTCCATTTTATAGAAAAGCCACATCTTCTTTATTCAGTCTCTAGTTGGTGGGTATTTAGGTTGTTTCCAAGATTTAACTGTCACAAAATTCATCTGGAACAACAAGAGACCTAGAATGGCAAAGCAACTCTAGGCAACAAGGACATGGTTGGGGGTATCATGATCCCAAATTTGAAACCATACTACAAACCCACTGTGATAAAAACAGTATGGTATTGGCAAAGTAACAGACCCAAGGACCAGTGGAATAGATTAGAAGATCCAGAATCAACTTCAGACACACTATGCCACCTCATCTTTGACAAAGGAGCCAAATGTCTTCAGTGGAGGAAAGATAGCCTCTTTAAGAAATAGTGCTGAAAAAACTGAGCTTTAACTTGCCAAAGACTAAAGCTAGATCTATCTCTTTCATCAGTTACTAAATTAAAATCAAAGTGGATTAGAGGCCCAAATATTAAAACAGAAGTACATACATTTTAATAAAAGCCTTGAATATAAATTATTTTAATTCATCATTTGAATGACATAGATTGGCTGATTGTTTCTTTATTTTGTTTTGTTTTTTTGAGGCAGGATCTCACTTTGTAATTCAGGCTGGCCCTGAGCTCACTGTGTAGTCCAGGCAAGCCTCAAACTCAGCAATCCTCCTGCCTCTGCCTCCCGAGTGTTGGGATGACAGATGCAAGCCACCACAGCCAGCACTGTGGTATGTGGTACTTGATCGCTGGTGGGCATGAGTCCCCACACCTGGTATTGTTATATGTGGTTACCGGGGATCAAACCAGGGACCTTCCACTTATTAGGCAGGCACTGGAACCACTGAGCTAAATCTCCAGCCCTGGCTGATTGTATTTTTTAAAAAGTGAGACCCAACTATTTGCTGCCTGCAGGAAACTCACCTCACTGAAAAAGGTATACACAGACTGAAAGTGAAAAGATGGAAAATAACACTTCAGACAAAAAGTACCCAAAAGCGACAAGAAACAGATATAAACATGTCCAACGAAACAAACCATAGGCAGAAATCAGAGGACAAAGAAGATAATTCCATTTTAATAAAGGGAAAATTAATCCAAAAGACATAATGATATATGCATGCTGAACATCAAAGAACTCAACTTTATAAAACAATGCTAGACATTGAAGTATGGGTAAACTCTAATATAATAATTTAATTACTTCAGTACTCTACTATCACCAAGAGATAGTTCATCAAGACAAAACATTTACAAAGAAACACCAGAGTTAACTTACACTAAAGATAAAATGCACTTAACAGACACCCACCAGAATATTTCATCCAATAGTTATAGAACACACATTCTTTCATTCTTTCAGTAGCACTTGGACCTCTCCTCAGATTATATTTTAGGCCATAATGCAATATTTTACAAATGATACAATTTTTTAAACAATTTTAAAATGAAACAGTTTTTTACATCTTAATGAAATGAAAGAGAAATGAGCAGTAAAAGAAGTTATAGAAATTAAGCAAAACACAGGAAAACTGAATAAAGACTGAGTCATTAAGGAAATTAGGAGTAAAATTAAAAATTCCTAGAATCAAATAAAAACATAACATTACAAAATGTATGAAATTTTAAAAAGCAGTTTGTAAATTGAAACTTTTATTTTGCTCTAGATATTTTCCTCCAGAATGGAATTTGCAAACCTTTGCATTTTGTGCTGACATTTTGTGGTGGGTGATATTTTACCAAGAACTGTGGGTAGAAGGATCCTGTCCTTTCATCTTAAGTTGTTATAACACTTAGAGTTAGCTAGAGGAGCAGATTTAGCATAGTATCACAAGGTAAGCTTCTAATGGCTTCCTGGAGAGTCAGGTGTGAAGAATGCAAAAGGGCCATCTGTATGCTGGAGCTGCCTTTCTGGCCAAACTCAAAGCATTTTAAATCAATTCTCTGGGTTCTTTATTCTTGAATCTCAACATAAATCTGGCTAAAAGCCACAATGGTAGCCATGCCACAGCCTCAACGTTAGACTGTCTTGAAATTTTTTTTGCAAGATTAACTAGTCCACCACAGTCAGTCTCAGTCTCAGCAAAGTCTCTGGACACAAGCAAAAGGCAGACAAACTTTCTGCCAATGCATAACAAACATCGTCTGGAATCCAAAAGCAAATGTAGTCCTTCTCCCCAGGAGAAATCTCTCAAAAAAAAAAGACAAATGAGTAGGCAATGGGCATAAAAAATGCTCAGTGACACTAATTATTAGGAAATATGAAATAAAATCATATCATCTCACCTCCATTGGAATGTTTTTTTGTTTTTGTTTTTTTTGAGACAGGGTCTGGCTTTGCAGTACAGGCTGACCCTGAGCTCACTATGTAGCCCAGGCAAGCCTCGAACTCAGCAATCCTCCTGTCTGCCTCCCGAGTGCTGGGATGTCAGGTGTGAGCCACCACGCCCGGCACTGTGGTATGTGGTATTGATTGCTGGTGGGCGTGTCACCATGCCCAGCACTGTATGTGGTTAAAGGAGATCGAACTGAGGACCTTGCACTTGCGAGGCAGGCGCTGGAACCACTGAGCTAAATCTCCGGCCCAATTCTCTGTTTCCAGTCTCTAACTGTGACTATAGAAAATTGTTAGCCACTTCTGACGACACTAATGTCCTTGAAATCTGTGTAAGTATAGCACTGTGAATAAACTTGGGGCCTTTCAGCACTGACTGATTGGTCCTCCCGATCCCATTATCCTGTCTTCTTTCTTTTCTCATCCACACCCCCTGACTTGACGCCGCTATTTTGTCCAGCTGGCTCTGACACCTATGCTCAGCAAGTTTTATTACTCTTATTTACCATGTTATAGAATGTTACAAATTACCTCTTTCCCCAGTCTTATACATCTAATTAATTGATCTTATTGCATTGTCTTGGATATTTCATGCATTGTTAGGAAACAGTGCTGCTCCTGTTTCTGATTTCTGTTCTAATTCCTATAAACTTTAAATGTAAGGTAGATTGGGCCGGAGGGTTAGCTCAGTGGTTCCGGCGCCTGCCTCGCAAGCGCAAGGACCTGAGTTCGATCCCCAGTAACCACATATAATGCTGGGCGTGGAGATTCACGCCCACCAGCAATCAACACCACATACCACAATGCCGGACGTGGTGGCTCACGCCTGTCATCCCAGCACTTGGGAGGCAGAGACAGGAGGATTGCTGAGTTCGCGGCGGCTTGCCTGGGCACCATAGTGAGCTCAGGGCCAGCCTGAACTACAAAGCGAGACCCTGTCTCATAAAGCAAAAAAAAAAAAAAAAATGTAAGGTAGATTGTTACAACTGCCTCTAGAATTTCTTTCTTTTTGTCTGTATGTAGGTTCATTTCTATTATTAATTGTAACAAAGAATTTACATTCACGCTGAAATTTATAAAATGTTTTAAAACCCTGATGAACTTGAATTTTTAACATTTTATTTAGAAACCTCAGAGCTATGTTCATGGAAGAGAATATGTGCTCCAATTTACCTTTTCTTCTACCACCCATATTTGTGGTATAAAATTTTTACTATATTCATTTATTGCTGCATAACAAATTATTCAAAACTTAGCATCTTAAAACCATGAATACTATCTCTCAGTTTGAAGGTCAAGGATATAGAAGCAGCTTAGTTTGGTGGAGCAGGATGAAGGTCTCTCATGAGAACAAGTCAGCTATCTGCTGGTACCACAGCCATTTCAGACCAGGGGGCATCTGCAAATCTCCTTCCAAGCTCATTTGTGTGTTTGCCGATAGGCCTCAGACCCTTACAGGCTGTTGTCCAAAAGCTACTTCACGGGTGGCCAGAGTAGCCTCATACCATGGCAACCAAATTCCCCCAGAGTGGGCGTGAGACAGAGGGGATCCCAAAACGGAAGCTGCAATATTTATCCCATAATATCATAAAGACCATCACATCTGCAATATTTTACTGGTCACAGAAACAAAGAATATGGATATGGGAGGGGACTTCAGTAGGGTGTAAAGACCAAGTGTGAGGATAATTGGGGACCAGCTTGGAGGGTGGCCACAGAGTCGGTAAAATAGCTCTCTCTCCCTTTATTCTTCTCTGAAATGGCAGACTTAATACCAGAAATTGCTGCTCTTGGAGGCCTGGTTGAAAGCGAGAAGAAATATTTTCTTAGTCCAGGGTCCCCCCCCCCAGGAAATATGAAAATACAGAGAAATGTAAAGCAAAGTTCTTTGCTTGCTGTATGGATTTAAAATGTCCAGGCCTGGTGACTTGTGTTCCAAGAAATCAAGAATACTACTTTGTGCAGTTTGGCCAACAGCGTGTCATCCACATGACCCACCATGGAAATATGCTCACTTTATGTTAAAGGAAATGGTGTCTTGAGAAACAGAGGAAACAAAAGATTCAAAATTGCTCCAGAAGTTGACAAGTGACTATGATTTGTGGAGAATATGCTCTGGCCCAGCAACACTGCTGTTCATTATACCCACGCTGCATCCTCTAATACTCTAAAAATCATAAAAAGGAGACCGTTGTTGGGCTGAAGATTTAGCTCAGTGGTTCCAGCACCTGCCTCACAAACGCAAGGTCCTGAGTTCGATCCCAGTAACCACATACAATGCTGGGCGTGGTGGCTCACGCCTGTAATCCCAGCACTCGGGAGGCAGAGACAGGAGGATTGCTGAGTTCGAGGCTTGCCTGGGCTGCCTAGTGAGCTCAGGGCCAGCCTAAACTACAAAGCAAGACCTGTCTAAAAAGAGGAAACTGTTGTTGCCAGTTTGCAGATGAAGAAATTATGTGAAGAAAAAAATCACTTATAAAAGTATCACAGAGTCCTGATATAAATTCAAGGTTGCCCATTCCAGCAAGTCTCTTCCTTCTATTCCACGGAATAGGAGGGAGGCCTCATATTCAGACCTTCCTCAGGGTCTTTCGCCTTAATCACAAAAGCTGAATGTACATAAAGAGATAAGCTCATTTGTTTATTTGGTCAACATTTTTTCCTGAAAGCCCATGTGCCAAGAGTTTGTTGAAAGGCGGTGTCAGTGGTGGAACCAAACCCTTTCACAGGGTCCGAACCTGGGAATAGAAAGGGAATTCCCCAGCCACGCACAGCACAAATCCAGAGTCTTGTTCAAATGTCAGGCATCAAGCTGTAGGAGAAAATAAGAGAAGACCTTCAGAATAAACACTGGCCAAATCTTTTCCATATTCTTCCTCACAAAGATGCCCCTGAGGTAGAAAGGGAGTGGTAGAGTTGAAAATGTTTTGGAACCGAGAGACTAAGCTTTAGTTTCATTTTCACTGTAAAACCTGAATCTCAGAGCATCGAAGTACGTTGTTCTTAAACCTCGATGTTCCTTTGAACTACATGGACGTCATCGTGTAAATACATTTAGTACATACAATGTCAATTTCGTTATGTCTATAGGGCTCTTTCCAGTGGAAAGGCTGAATAGAATCAAAGCCACAGGTGATCCTATGGAAATCCATGCCCCGAGACCTAGGAAACAGGGCCGCTGAAGAACAAGAGAGTCGGTCCTTTCCGCGTGGAGTAGGGGGTCTCCCTGGCCATGTACCTAGACTTGCAGGCAGTTGATGCAGATAAAGTTGGAGGCAGGAAGACTAATCCGTCCCAGCCCTCTCCTTACCTTACTGAGGCGGAACGCAGGTTTTCCCACACATGCCCTTGCAGCACTTGAAGTTACCATCACACTGGCTATCCCTCTCACAGAAGTTGGGGGGATTAAGCATCAGACATTCTCCGCTGACCACTGGACACTTCCCAGGCTTCTTCCTCGCTGTTAACCATAGATCAGAAGCGTCGGACCTTGGACATCATCCCACTACTTCGTGGACCCAACCTCTGCACCAGCCTGAGCAGGCAGAGTCATCTCTCCTAACCCCCTCCCCTGCCCTCCGTAAGAGACATCCTGAGGTGCCATTTGACTCCCCTCTAACACCTGCGCCCCAGTCAATGCAGGTGGCCAGGCGTCTAGGGCTGACTGGGTGGGTAGCTCACAAGTGCCTGGCTGCCCGAATGCCCAGACAGCTATCTGGGGAGCCAGCCCTGACATTCTGGCTGCTTCGGCAGGGCAGCTAACTTCCTGCCTGGGGCAACCTGGCTCCTCGACTGACTGACATCTTGGGCTCAGTAGCCATTAAAAAGGAGGAGGCCTGCCGGGGCCCCTTTTCCACATCCAGTCTCCGTGGATGCTGGTTTGTTGGCCTCACTTACTTTCCACCCAGGTCTTCCACCAGCGCACCTGATTTTGAGTAGTTAATAGGATCCAGGCACTTCACGCCACAATAACCAGCGCAACATCTTTTCTTGCCTGGACATTGCCAGTCACTCTGGCATTCGGGTTCCTCGTATCTGATACACAGGACATTTTTCGTAGGAGGGCAGGATCCAGCTTTCTGAGGTTCTGAGAGCAAGTTCAAGAGGTTAGAGGGGGGCTGGATGCTGAATAGCCACCTCGACTCTTGGACAAATACCAATTTCCGGGAGGAGAGAGTCTCACCCTGGGCGTTGTCCAGAAAGTCAGAAAGAAAATATTTCTCTGGCTGTCAAGGAAAGTGACAGGTTTAATTAGACCAAATATACATACAGGAGAAGTAACAGATCCAGGAACAAGGCAGAGAATCTTGGTCATTCATCTAGGGAAAAACAAAACTGCACAAAGAAAGAGGAAGCCCGACAGTGACAGAGATCAAGAGAAATAAATAAACAGAACTAGCATGAAAGATGTTGAAAGTTAAAGCTAGAGTAAGATGTAGCTCAATGGTACTGTGCCTGCCTGCCAGGGACAAGGTCCTGAGTTCAATTCCTGGTACCACAAATCAAAACAAGACTAAAGGACAGAGCGAGATAAAGGAAAATAAGAAACTAATACTTGGAGAGTCACAGATGGAGTCAGAGCTTAAAAGAGACTGCGGAGAGGGAGAATGAAGGAATGAGACCTGGGCTGATGAGGTGGCTAAAAAAACAAGGAAGCATTTCCAGGTGCTCAGAAGTCTGACGACAGAGGTCTTGGAACACGGATGAGCATGTCTGCCACCCTCAGGGAGGTCTCTTGAAACTAAACCAAGTGATCAGAACCTAAAGCAAGGGACATACTCACACCACCAAGGGCCCCACCTCTGATGGCTCTGGCCACAGTTCTGTCAGGGTGACTTACTTCTTCTAAAACCTTCCACAGCCAAAGTTTCCAGAATTCCCAGGGCAAGCAACACCACGAAGAAGAAGAAGAGGCTCTTGGACTTCATGGTGAAGGCCAGTGACTGATGGGGGATGTGAAACTTCACTATTTATGTCTCTCCCAGTGGGTGGGGCCCCAACAGAATGCTTTGGCTCCTCCCTGCTGCAATTTGCATTGACCGGAAGTCTAGCTAGAGACCAGAACTTCTGAAAACAGACAGATGGTGGCGCCGGCCTTTCCTGCCTCAGGCAGATTTGTGAGGCCTACAAAGTAACTATCAGAGAAAAAAAAAGTTTTCTTGGAAGGGGTAACCAGGCTAATAAAGAAGTCCATCACGGACATCCGTCGGAGATCTGAACACTGTGGAGCCTGCGGGCCCCGCTGACCTTGCAGGTGAAGTTGTGAAAGAACTCAGTTGCAAAAGTGCCACCTGGACCAGGAGCTGAAACTAGAGACGAGGACTCTCAGCTATGACTGTACAATGCACCCCTAATTCTCGCATTCCTGGACTCTCTGAGATTGCGTAACTCCTACTGATTGCTCAATGCAAGTTCCTCCTCAAAAGTGTAGCTGACACATCACTCAACCAACAGATGCTTTTTTTCCTGAAATATCTGCACCGTTACATCTCCAGTGTCTGTTCCACGACCACAATATGGAAGGCATTCTCTGAACAACTCAAAGATGCACAAGGGTAAAATTAATATTACATTTAAGTTATTAATAATTTAAGTAACATATGCATTAAATTGTTAATAATCTCAAAGAAAGATCTGCAGGAACGAGCCCTGCCTTCAGCAAATCTCTTAGGAACTTAGTTTTCCCAGGCATAAAATGGGGTGATATTAACAGTTAGCCCTTCTCTGAATGTTATAAGATTACGGTTGGGAAAAGACACTGAAAGAATAATGAATCATATCGTATCTCTTATCACTGAAAAATTTGAAGCAAATCTGAGAGAAGGCTACAAAACCACTTAACCAGTCTCTGTAATCAACATTTTTTGTGTATTATTCAGTAAACTTTATTGGTACATTATATACACAGCTCAAATCACACTAAACATTGGGGAATTTGTACCAATATGTGATGCAGGTCAATTCTCATTTTTACCCACATCCCTGCCCACCCACTCTGTAATCAACATTTAGCAGTGGTGTGGTATAGTCTGAGATGTTGAAGGAATGCCCCTCCCCCCAAATCTCAATTGACAGCCGAAACTTACGGTTGCTGCATTCTAAACCTATTCTCTGTGCTACTTAGGCTGCATAGACTGCTTCTAATTCTTGAGGGTGGTCCTTGTAATCCCTACAGTTCTATGCGACTCCTCTGAACACAAAGTCCAAGCTATTGCTGCGCCATCATGGGGCCTCTTGATGTCTGGAACGCTTCCACTCATTTGTCCCACTGAAGATTCAGGGAAATTCACATAGACATGCAAGAGCCACGTGGTACGAGCAGTGAAGAACCTTCAAGTAGTGAAGGCACACAAAGTTATCTGTTAGGAACTCAGACAGTCACCAGCAACAAGTCCTGTGGTGAAAAAATAATTCAGTGGTTTGAATTACAGTGAGAAAAGAAAATGGAGACAATTAATATGCAACAGGTGACCAATAAGCCAAGTACCTTCCTAGGTGGAGTAACTGGTTAGGTTGCTAAGAGAGAAATAGAGGATCTGACTTCCAAAGATGAACAACATCACTGTCAGGCTAGGGTTTTTGTTCTCATGTTCCCCACCCACAGGACAATTCGATTCCCCTCACGGCTTGCCATTCTCCTCTTCTCCTTCTTTTCTTCCTCTTCCTCTTCCTCTTCCTCTTCCTCTTCCTCTTCCTCTTCCTCTTCCTCTTCTTCTTCTTCTTCTTCTTCTTCTTCTTCTTCTTCTTCTTCTTCTTCTTCTTCTTCTTCTTCTTCTTCACCTTTCTTAACACTAAGAGAGTATCTGGAGTTTCTCACCTGTTTGTGTCTTAGCAAGTGAAAAGGAGAATGCTACCACTAGTTTTCTATCTGTGACTGATTAATTCATGAGTCAGCTGGGAAAGAGCCTGGTGATTGGTTAGCAGTGTCTTCCATCTGTAACAGAGGAAGTCGTGATGTATGGTCATTTCTGTTCTTGACACAATTGGCTACAAGTTCTTAACTCGTAAATGTTAATGTTAATGGGGACGTTGGTTATCTAGACCAAGACTAGATAACTAACTGTAGTCCCTGGTAAGTCCAAAAGGCATCTTATTTCCATAAGTGAAATTTTATTGGACTATACCAATGTATTTATGAACTGTATATAGCTAATTTCCCACTAAGGATTGAACAATGGAATAAACCTGAAAAGGTAACTACAAAGCCTAAAATAACTCTTACAAAGACTAAATGTTTGCTAGTCCCCAAACACATAACATCCCAGCTTATAGTAAAAGAGACCTAATTCCATGGAAAAAGTACAAACCCAAAGTTGTGTAACAAGTTAATTACACAACACACGCCTGAGCTTTGCCAGAACAGGTGACTCACAGGATGAGTCTGTTTGGTGGTGGACACTCCCCCTCTTAACCCAATTATAACCTGAAATGTATTTGCTAAATCTATTTCACACACTCTCTATTGCTTTCTAGTAAGCACTATACATTTATTCATTCATTCATTCATCCAAACAAAAACTACTTGACAATGTCCTACTCCATGCCGGATATGGCAATAGTTCCTGAGGCTCCAGTGAGCAAGACACTCAGAGTCAGTACTTCATGGTTGTTAAGAACCTCAACTTTAGGGCTGGAGATTTAGCTCAGTGGTTCCGGCACCTACCTCGCAAGTGCAAGGTCCTGAGTTCGATCCCGGTAACCACATACAATGTTGGGTATGGTGACTCATGCCCACCAGCAATCAGTACCACACACCACAGTGCCGGGCAGGGTGGCTCATGCCTGTAATCCCAGCACTCGGGAGGCAGAGGCAGGAGGATTGCTGAGTTCGAGGCTTGCCTGGGCTACATAATGAGCTCAGGGCCACCCTGAACTATAAAGCGAGACCCGGTCTCAAAAAAAAAAAAAAAACACCTCAACTTTAAAGTCAGACTTGTCTACGATGGAAGAAAATCACTGGATCTCTCCAGTCTTCAGTTACCTCAGCTATTAAATAGGAGTATTAGTTTTATTCTGTGTCCTATGGTTGTTGTGAGTGTTTGACAACTATATTCATCTTGAGCCCTTAATGGGAGAGCGTTTATCCAGCCAGTCACAGTGTTTGGTGCTTGGTATTCTTATCATACCTAATTCGCACATAATACTGGGCATATACTAATATCTCATTTTAAAAATGAACTTTGGAGGGCCGGAGGGTTAGCTCAGTGGTTCCGGCGCCTGCCTCGCAAGCGCAAGGTCCTGAGTTCAATCCCCGGTAACCACATACAATGCTGGGCGTGGAGACTCACGCCCACCAACAATCAACAC
>PVIC010037026.1:0-18282 GCA_004025085.1 Thryonomys swinderianus
CATGAACCACCACCTGGCACTGTAGTACGTGGTACCAGAGATCAAACCTGGGACCTTGCACTTGTGAGGCAGATGCCCTAACCGTGCAGCTAACTCCCCGGCCAAAGCTCTTCTCTTTTAATATGTGAGTGATGCGTATTTTGTCCCAGGGATAAGGAAAGTGATAAGTGAAATTTTCCTATCAGAGCAATAGAGTCTTCTCTTCTAAGAGCCTTTGGAACTGCTTTATGGGAGGAGTTTTGTATGGCATAGAGATGCTGGCTAAAGAAGCCCTAGAATTCTGTAAGTTAAGCTTAATAGGAGATTCTGGTCAGACCTTAAAAAGACCAGAGTGCTTATAAAAATGCAGATGATGCAGGCAGGAACAAAGGTTCCAATGGCAGTTTAATTCTACACGATGTGTCTTATGCTCTGGCAGAAAAATTATTTTCACTTTGCTCACATCTTGAGACTTTGGAGGAGACTGAGAATAATGGTAATGAATGAATTAGAGAAGTGGGAGAAATTTCAAGTTACTTTAATTTGGGGATTATGCAAGGGATACTGGTGGAGGATTTTAGACATATCTACCATGAAAATCATGACCAAAAATCACTGCTAAATACTTTGAGAATTTTTGTTTATGGCCAGAAAGGAAAATGCCTTCAACATTGAACATTCAACACTGAAGCCTGAAATGTTAAAGGCTTCAAAAGCCTGCAAAGTTTTGGCCAAGCAGAGCTTGGTTCCTGAAAGGATTAGCATTTAAAAGAAGCCAAGTGTCTTTTATCTGGGCAATAGAAAAGATGCACTGAGTGCACCTCAGAAATCAGTAAGTTCCCAACCTTCACAGCCTCTACAGCCTGGAAAGCTTGATTTGAGAGTAGAGCTCGGTTCACAGGTTAAGAAGGCTGCCTGGGGAACTGATGCCCTGAGATTCTGCTTGGCATGCACAGCCATCCAGGCACTGAGAGACCTCTGCATCCATGATACTGTGGGGCCCATCTAACTGCTCAAGTTGGCTGCTGGCAGGACTACGGCTCGTCCATGTGCTGCTGGCTTAATGTGCATAAAGGCTTCAGGACTCTTCAGCAGAGACTGGTATCATCTGGGAGACCAGACATTGTGTTCTGTGCTGTCACTGTGAATCACTATGAGAACCATGAGAACGAAGCCAAAAGTGCAGGGGAGACCCTGAAACTAGAGGTGGCAGGAATGTGGATTCTCACTGAGGACACAGGCAGTGAGATAAGCCAGCCGAAGGGGGCAGCCTGAGGCTGTAACGGTGACTCTGTGGGGCGGGTTCTCCCTCTGCCACTGCCCCTCCCGGGTGTCGGGCGCAGATCTGCTAGGCTTACTATTCACCCTGCTTGATTTTCTTCTTGCTGTGGTACAATTTTATCCACTTAATTTTCATTGTAAGTCATCAGTGTTTAAATTCTTTCTTTCTTTCTTTCTTTCTTTCTTTCTTTCTTTCTTTCTTTCTTTCTTTCTTTCTTTCTTTCTTTCTTTCTTTCTTTCTTTCTTTCTCTTTACAGGGGGCCACAGCTAAGACTTTTCTTTGAGACTCAAAGAAGATTTTTGATTTGAACTTTTTAGTATTGTTGGAATTGCTAAGACTTTGTTGACTCTTACAGGTGGACTAAAACTATTTTGCCTAAAAAGATATACTTGAACACCCAGGAAATGCTTGCTGTGTCTTGTTCTTTATGCCAAACACTACAAGAAAGCTTTCATGCATAGATAAATAAAAATAATTTAAAATAAGTCTGCATAGGTAAATAGCATACTTCTTACAATCATGTAAGTGCAGATATATTTAGACAATGTGCTTTTTTTTTTTACAAATTACAGAACACTGTAGCATAAATACCTTATTTGAATGCTCTGTGTATATAAGACAAGCACAGCAAAAGAAGTTAGAGGCCCATCTCTGTGAAGCAGACAGTGATGAACCCATAAGTTTATGAAGCAAGAGAAAACATGGTAGATGCCTTGTACAAAACCAACATGTAGGCCTCTGTGGGTCTTTTCTAAAAATCTGCTTTAAGCCAACCTAATGAGATTAACTTTGTGTGTGTGTGTTTTTAAATACTCATCAGCTATCTGACTATTAAAAGTGTTCAACCCAGATGTCGATATTGAAATTATTGCTGTTTAATCAATTAACAAGTAAATACTTTCAAGTGCTTGTAAATTTAGTCATCTGTCATCGTGTAACACTTTGGGAATAAAGAATTTAAGCACCTCGGACAGCGCCCAGGACCAAGCCAAAGGCTAGAAGCAGGTTTAAAACTATTTTTAAATATAATTTATTGATTCACTTTTAAGGGATGAATCATATATTTAATGGCTCTTAAATATAAAAGAATATTAAATAGGTATTTTCTACTGTGCATTCATTGTACTGTGCTTTCATTTTTACCCAGTTTCTCTAGAAATGTGAGGCTTCTCTTGCACTCCAGAATCCTAATGCATATAATATCAAATTTAACATTTTTCACTGAAACATTAATCTTCCACTGATTAAAATTACATCTTTTTGTCACTGTCTATGAATACATTTATAATTCATTATTCTTTAGTATATTTTATAATAGCCCTTTTCATGGATGGATATTTATGGATATTTTCAAGAAGACTTTGGCTAGTATTTCAGCTATGTTTATGTAATTTTGAACATTATAATATACAAATTTTTCACACTAGTAATTCTCAAGGTGAATGTACATATGTAATATCAGGCTAAAGATGGAATTTCTAGGTAAAAAAATTACTTTAATGCAATTTTCCTGTTTACTGTCCTGTTCCTTCCTATTAGCATAGTGGTAGCAAAGACCAGACTGAGCAAGAGCCACGATGAAGCTTCTTCTTCAGGTGTCAGAACGGACAGGGAGGTTTCTGTGTCATTGAGTTTTTTGGGGATTTCGGTGCCAGTCCAGGACTGCAGGTCACCAGGACTTCTGTTCTCTGACAAAGACCTTTTATGTGTGAGCTGCTTTGATATGACCCACTTCACGCGTATCCCAGCAGAAGCAAGATTCCATACAAAGCTAATCAATGAACAGATACATGCAATAGTGGGTGTCAAATAGTCAACGTCTTTTTGCCCCCATGGAGTGCTCCAACAGTCAGTCAGTGTCGCTGTTCAAAGTGTTCTCCCTCTCATGTTTTTCACTTTTATTTTTTTGACAGATTGTCTCCTATCTGTATCTATACATTCCTCTTAGGTAAGAGACTCAGCATGATGACTCTGTGAGGATTTCTGATCCTTGACGCTCCAATTCTTAATCTGCCTGGTGATTCATGAAGAGCAGCATCTGGCAAACAAAGAGATCAAACGGTAGGAGCCATGATGGCCCTTAAGGCCCTGCAGAGCTTGGGAGAAGCAAAGATCTTCGTTTATTTTGCAATCTGACAGTTACATTGAATGTTAACAGGACAAGTTGATTTTCACCTTTGGGTCCTGTCATATCAAAATTCTTACTCTAAAATTTATGTCAAACTTATGTGGGCAATGTTTATGTAAAACAAGACATTTTATTTAAAGGCTAAGATACAAATTTTCTATACTCAGAAAACCTACTCTCCCCCCCCTCTTTTTTTTAGACGGTGTCTCGCTTTATAGTTCAGGCTGGCCCTGAGCTCACTGTGTAGCCCAGGCAAGCCTTGAACTCAGCCATCCTCCTGTCTCTGCCTCCCGAGTGCTGGGATGACAGGCGTGAGCCACCACGCCCGGCTCTCTCTTTCCTTCTTTCTCCCTCTCCCTCTCTCTCCTTTAAGTTGTAGTGTCAGGTATTGAATGTCATTTGCAGAAAAACTAATACAAAGGGAAATAGAATAGCAATTATTTGATCGAAGGTGACTCTAGATAATCCTTATATATTTTTTGTCACTACCACTAAACAACCACTCCTCATCTAAATTCTCTGTGTCTGTGATGTTCAGTCATCTCCTTTGCATGATGCTTCTTTTCAAAGTCATTCGTACTTGCATTTTCTGGGTTCACATTCCTTCCTCTTGAATCAGTGACCAATGACTTGGTCAGAGACTGCTCGCTTTGTCTTATTCTTTATTCTAGACAAGGAATTCTAGGAATTCTAGGAAAAGTATGCCACGGGAAAACCAAAAGTAAGATATATAACATACTTTTGTCTTCAAGTGAGACACAGTTATTTGAAAAAGATAAACTCTTAACTGTTTTAGTATGGACTGTGATATAGCAACATTGATTACTTGCTTAAATATTTCAGAACAAGGTATAGTGCAATAGGTACCAATGGCCTCTGATGCTGTGGTGATGACGCTGATCGGGGAATGGATGAGGCAGGATGGTGGGGAGAGGAGGAGAAGCCAAGAGGGTCAGAAGCAGTGTGTGCAGCTACTCTCTCACCGAAGTGAGGGTAAGCAGCCCATAGCGCAAACCTATGAAGAAGGACGCTAAAGTGGAGGAAAACACCCGGATGAAAAAGGGAGATGCAGAAGCGTGATTCTTCACGGCGGATCAGAAGCCTTTCGACATCAGCTCTAGTACTTGCTGCCATGGACCAGTGAAGTGACAGAAGCAATAGCATGGGTCTTCAAAATGAGTCGAAAGAATACACTGAAAGGACTGTTCACTCTACACAGATACATATTATATGTAATATATATGAGAATTTAAGACACATACAAAGAAAACACTTAAAGCCAGAGGGTCTTGTGGATCTCCAAGGACAGACTGATAAGGTTCCGATGTGTCACAAATCACACAGCACGCTGGTGATTCATCCGTTGTTTGAAGATGTATTTAAATGATTAACAGATCTGACAAATTAGAAAAACATAATGCAATTCCACTTGCTAAGTTCATTAACATAGCTTCAAGAGGAAACAGGTCATTTATGTGAGCACTCCAGAGGCTCATAACTCAAAAAGCATACAGCTAAGTATATTATATCCTATTTTAGATGCCATTGCTATGCATGGTTTTATAATTAATTATATATGTGGCATAGACACCAATACATGGCATCAAATTTTCCAACCCCCTTTTTTTACAAGTTGAATTAAAAATGTTTACATGGAGAGGTGTTGATGAATTTATTTATATAACAAATAAAATGGTCCTTTCCCGGGATATTTAGGTTTATTTTGAAGATAACATTGCAGTCTGTGCTTAGGCATTTTGAGTCTTTCAAGAACAAGTTTATCTTTCTGCAAGATAATGTTTGAAGTGAAATTCTTGGATCAAAGACATAATATGTAAGGACTTTTAAAATGCTTCCACAAATTCTTTTTCCTGCTTGTGAGGATGTCTAAAATGAATGAAGCTGTTGATGTTCCGATGGTATTTCCAAAGCCCACACTGATTCTCACGTCCTCCTTTCTTCCTCCTGTGGCAGGAGAAAGTGAAGGGCACGTCCAGTGAGCACAGAGCCAGCCGGCCGCTGCGGGTGAGGGTGGGGGAGGGGCAGCTGGTCCTCCTGGTCCTCCGAGGCTCACGCGTCTGAGAGCTGTCTCCACAATGGCCCCTCTGCCTCCCCAGTGCTGGGATGACAGGCGTGAGCCACCAGGCCCGGCTCCACAACTGTCACATAGCAACCTCATCATCCACTCTCATTTGAATTTGATTACACATCATGTAGCACAGTGAATCTCAGTTATTTCAAAATCACTTATGAGAAGGACTGTAAATAGACATTTCCTCAATGACAGCTCTCTTCTAAAGAAAGTTCCTACATTCACGCAGGGGTCTTTCTCTATAAATGAGCACAAATGGGCTGAGACTCGCATAACCAAAGGTCAGAAATTCTCGAATGTCTAGCACTATGAAATTATTCTCTGGAAAAGAGTTTAAAAATAGATTTAAAATGCACTCAACCCAATAAAAGAAAAGGAAACAGAACATCAGAAGAAGAATATTTTGGGCAGCTTTGATCTCAGGGGGAGTTTGGTAGAGAATCTTGGACGTCCGCAGGTGGAGAACACGCTGGTGGTGCGTGTGGAGAAGAAACGCCATGTAGCCACTGGCCCCACCCATGAGACCCTGAAACACAGCATCTCTTATTACCATCAGGATGAGAAAAAGCCATCTTATTTCCTGATTTTTTGGTTGGAAACTACAGTAGTTGTCACTCTTGGTGAATTTTGATGTGTTCATGCGGATACTTGCAATGTAACGAAGTAAGTTCATGCTTATCACAGAATTGAGAACCCAGCAGAGGAGAAGCGGGGGAAGCAGGTGCCACGCGGACCAGGGCTTGAGCCTCCTCCACCGTGAGCGTCTGGGGCTGAGGGTCGCGGCCTGGGCCACCGTGAGCAGGCTGCTGGCGCAGATGGACAGGCCCCGGGCCACCCTGTCCAGGAAAACGACAATCTTACAGCCTGTGTCATCTAGGAAGTTTCTCACACCAAAAGCTGCTATTGTCCTTGGCATTCCCTTGAAGAGAAGCGTTATGACATTTGTGAAAGACAAATGGATGAGAATAAGGTATATAGATTTTTTCTCTCTAACTGCAAGAATGAGCGTGTAAGTTACAAAAACAGCGATGTTCCCCATGGTGCCCAACCCAGTTATAAACAGGAAGACCGTTCCCTTGACAAGGTTCAACTCCATGTGAACAGAAAACACTGGATCCACAAAGTATCTTGTTGAAGAAATCATCAGTCATAACCGTATGTACCTGCAAGCAATATTTTATGTCATAAGAATATTTGGAGTGTGAGAGAGTCATAAAATACATGCAGATTTATGTCTAAAGAGTTTTATTTCCTTGTGAGGTTTTTGTGTTCACAGATGTCATAGAGAGGATGACTGTTTAAGTCTAGATTTTCAATTCCACTTTTTTTTAGCTCCACAGTGAAAAACTAATGTATTTGTTCATTTTATTCTACAGTCAACCTGTGTTCATTGGCAGCATCGCTGAGCTGAGGCCAGTTTCTCCAAGGAGGATTCTGCTGTCTCTTCTCTCCCGTGGGCACCTCCCAGTCCTCACGCTCGGGCTCCTGCTTTAAGCCGGCAGCTCTTCCCGTCCTAAGACCCCACCTGCAAACTGAGGGTTTCAGCTCCTAGACAGTGCTCAAATTTACTACAATTCTACACCTGCAGTGTCCCTTATTTTGCTGAATATTTGCTTTATTTCTCTGTTACATGAATGGAACAATTTTCAGCTCTGCTTTTTGCCTTGAAATTTTTAATATTTGAAATCTATCTTAAGATTAAATTCTCATTCATTCTGTGCTTCTGCCGCTTACAAATATTCGGCAGCTTTCTTATTTGCGCTCCTCAGTATCCAGTTAAATTACAGAGCCTTTTGACACAGGATCCCCAAATTAAAATCCGATCGATCAAAGATATCCTCAAGTACCACAGTGCCGACAAAATCAGACAACGGGCAGCAGCCAGGGTAACACCGTAGAAAGACCGTGGGGCAACCTCGGTGAAGCCTCAGGCCAGGTCTGCACCCTCCTGCGTGAGCTCGGGGCGTGAGTTCGGGGCCTGGGTCGGGTGTGTGGTGCCTGCCCTGCCCGAAACTAAGGTCCGCTGACTCGGCAGGGATCCTGAGTGTCAACTGTAAGAACACAGCAGATCACCGGGCGTGGTGGCTCACGCCTGTCATCCCAGCACTCGGGAGGCAGAGACAGGAGGATTGCTGAGTTCGAGGCTTGCCTGGGCTACACAGTGAGGTCAGAGCTAGCCTGAACTACAAAGCGAGACCCCTGTCTCAAAAAAAAAAAAAAAAATCAAAAAAAGAACACAGCAGATCACCATATTAGCCACAGGAGAGAAGTCTGCAGTATGGCATTTCGTGATGTCATTTACAACTGTTGCGTGAACTTGGGAGAAATAACATTGCAGTGACCTTTGCGGACTGGTTTTTGCTGTGTCTTTTCCCCTAATCTCTTAAACAAAATGGAGCTGCTTTGTTGTTTCTTTCCCAAATGTATATCTCTGGGCTTGGATAGCGTTCTACTCTTTCATGCCTAAGAGCCATAATGTCGTTTTCTCTGATGAATTGATGTCAAATATGGGCAATATCTCCAGGATAAAATGAATCAAAGGTATGATGCATTCGTGGGAGTTGCACGTGTTTCATACATACCGGCAACCCCTTTCTGTGAACCTTCTCTCTCGACTTTCTACGGTGTTTTTAAAGCTGCTCCGTCTTTGTTCAGGACGCCTCTGACATCGGGGCAGGCTGGGCTTGCGGGGCCCCGGTGGCTACGGGCGCCTCGGCTGCCCCTGAGCCCCCTGCAAGCGGCGCCTACGCCTGCGCCGAGGCTGCGGGGAGACGGCTCAGGCCCGCCGGACGCGCGCGGCCGTGTGTGCTACAAGCTCTGCCGGCGCGGCAGCACCAAGTGTGGAGCAAAAGCCACGCGTCTTCTCGGATCCGGGCGTGCTGAGGCCACCGCCTGCAGCTGCCCGCCTCCCCGCGCCGCTCGGCCGTCCTCAGCGGCTCGCTCCTGGGCCTGTCTCGGCGCTCCCGCCTCCCCCGCCTGCGCTCCCTCCCCCAGCTCCGAACCTGTGCCTGCCTCTGACCGCCGTTGCTCTAAGTCGTACCGGGACCAGTTCAGAGACATTAACCACACGGCTTCTCTTTCTCTTCGACTGAAGTGAAAGAGTCAGACAGCGAGAGACGAGGGGTCGCCCAGGAGTCCTGGCAGACTTGTCAGGAAACTGTCTTAAGAGACACGCGCTGCGCTCGGTGGCCGTGGGGCGTCATCGAGTCACGACACAGAAGACGAGGCGGCTGCGCGCTTCCCACGCGGGCCCGATTTCTCGAGAGAAAGTAAGATTATTGCTACTTGCAGTAACTTCATTTTACAATTAAAAACAGTTCCCTATAAGAGATGAATGTAATGAATTAATTTATTATTAATTTTTTAAAAGTACGGCAGAATGTTATGTGTTACAACATGTAAGATTTATTGGGCCAAGGATTTAGCCCAGTGGTTCTGCCATCTCCCTCGCAAGTGCAGGGTCCTGAGTTTGATCCCCAGCAACCACATACCACGGTGCTGGGGGTGGTGGCTCTCATGTGTAAACCCTGCGCTCAGAGGCAGAGGATTGCTATAAATTCAAGGCTTGCCTGGGCTACATAGTGAGCTCAGGGCCAGCCTGAACTACAGAGACCCTGTCTCAAAAAACTAAAAAAAAAAAAATATATATATATATATATATATATACATATATATATATACATATATATACATATATATATTTACATGTATATGTATATGTATATGTGTGTGTGTGTGTGTGTGTATAAAAACTTCAAACAAATAGAAAAGGACTTAAACCCAAACCATCATAAGAAGTCCAGGGTGCATCTATATTGAGATACAGGTACTCACCAAAAATTAAACATTCAAAAGTTTCAAAACATGGTGCTCCTCTCAGATTCAAGCACGCATGGAGCCTCAGGGCCTGAATGGGATGTCAAAGTCCTTTGCCGAGTCGTGAGCAGCCTGTGTCTGAGGCAACGCCCCATCCGCGTCCCTGGTCGTGTTGGGTCCTGAACAGAAGAACAAAGGCACATCGCGTTCCAGAGTCTCTGCATTCAGGACTGGGCCGCTCTTCTTTTTGGCTTCGCGCAGTCACTTTACAAAAGCTCCTTGCATCCACAGATCCTCCGAATGCCTCCCGTGCCCTGTCCAAGGGAGATCAGAGTCAGCACAGCGGGAAACCCTCAAGGTGCTTCGCGGAAACCCAGCGATGTGCTCTCACCCCGGCAGCCGTGGTGGCAGAGGCTTGCCCGGCTCCGGAGCGCTCCTTCTGGTAAGGGGGCTCCCGGGTCATGGCTGCATTTCAGGACTTACGCAGCTCTTAGCTTCTGTAAAGTCGCACCACAAGACTTCACTTCCCGTGACTGTCACCCTGCGAGGAAGAGGGGTCCCCTGAGCATCCCCATCCCCTGTGTATAAAGTCCCCTCTCCCTGCACAGTGACTGCATTTGCGTGGCTCAGTAGCTGTCTCTGGAGCAATTGGGGTTTAATTATTTTAACAAGAAAACTAGGGAGTAAGAAAGTGAGTGCGCAGGCTACCGTGTCCAGCGTTCTGTCCCGCGCCCAGTCGTCCTCACCGTCCCCAGATGGCTCTGAGTTGCACTGGGGCAGGCGCTGAGTCACAGAATACATCCCTTCCCTGTCCTTGTCAAGTCTGTCTTGAAGCAGTGGGATAAAATAGAGTACGGCAGGCGCAGGAGGCTGGTTGGCAGGCTCCCCCACCACGTGCAGTGGCAGGAACACGAGTGTCTCCTTGCTCTGCGGGTGCACACTAGCACACCAGGTGTTCTCTCAACTGGCTGCTTTACTCCATGTTTATTACGCAACAAATGAATCCCCAAATGAAGGGGACATCCGTTTTTAAAGACCAACCCTGCACATAGCATCCGTAGCTTTACCACACAGAGGTTCACCTTGTCCCGAATATATATTAGATATGTTCTCCCTTTAAATTAAACAATTGCCGGGGCCGGAGGGTTAGCTCAATGGTTCCGGTGACTGCCTCGCAAGCGCAAGGTCCTGAGTTCAATCCCCGGTAACCACATAGAATGCTGGGCATGGAGACATGCCCACCAGCAATCTACACCGCATACCACAGTGCCGGACGTGGTGGCTCATGCCTGTCATCCCAGCACTTGGGAGGCAGAGACAGGAGGATTGCTGAGTTCGCAGCAGCTTGCCTGGGCACCACAGTGAGCTCAGGGCCAGCCTGAACTACAAAGCGAGACCCTGTCTCAAAAAAAAAAAAAAATTAAACAATTGCCTACTATGACGACAGTATTTTCATCCTCACCTTTGAATGAGGAAATCGGACACAGTTCTTAGAAAAGTTTCACGTCACCTCCAAATATAAGGATGAAACGTTTCCTAGTGCAGAGAAAGTGAACTTTATTCTTTCTTTTTTTTTCTATAGCTAGAGAGCCACTTTAACTTTTCCCTATTCTTTTGATTAGTTCAGAAAACTTTTTGAAGCTAAAGAACGCTTTTGCTAGGGTGCCCACTTACAGTGTGGAAACCCCAATGAAACACTCTCATCAGCGAAACACCCTGCGACCTCAGGGTTCTATATAGTAGAGGAATTTAAGTTGTCCGGAGTTGCAAAATATTCCTTCCACTCTTTCTTGTGCGAGTTAATGATTTATTAGTTAATGCAATAACGTGGTCCAGTCTTACCTCAGGGTTACTCACACTGTGCCTTGAAAGCATATGTGTTCCAGCTTGTATCCTCTTAGTTCTAAAAAGTGAAAAATCCTCTTTTGTCTCTTTGCAAGTTTGCTGTGTATATATTAGCATGTCGACTTAAGTTTTTCAATAGTCAAACTTTTAAAATGTCTCTGTTGTCAGTGCACACTAATAATCCAAAGGACTGAGCTCTCGTGTCACGTTCACGCACACAAATAACACGAGTTTTCAGTTCTCATCGTGCCCGACTCCCTCCCCTAAGCACCACAAAGCCACCACTGTCGCGCACGTGGCGTGTCCTTGCTGTGCCTCCTGACTAAGCCGCACGTGTGTAATCACTCGGAGCAGGCCGCGTCTCTCCTCAGCTCACGGAGCAGACACAGAGCTCCACGTGGGGCCGAAAGCCCCGAGCAGGGCCTGGACACGGGCGTCTGCGGCATGCTCTGCCGGGGGCCACGGGACCTGGGGGGAGATCACGGGAGGGAAGCCCCGGAGAACACGGAAGCGCCAGGCCCCACCCCACTCCCGCTGGCCCCTCCCCCCAGCACGACGACAGTTCGGTCTTCAGACTGAAGCAAAACCCTCTGGCCAGTTGGAGGCAACTGAAGCCCAGCAGAGCTGTGCGCGGAGGGAACGAGACGCATTCTTAGGGATCCCCGGAGACAAGAGAACAAGCCGTGCGAGGGACCACGTCAGATACGAACCACGCGCGGCCGGAGCTAAGAGACATGAAGATGAAAATCCTTGTCACGCTCTACCGTGCAAATGAGACTGAGAGGTCACTGAACGCACGCACTTGGGCGTGTTTCCGTGCACGTACGTGGGGTGACTTTCTTTAAATCTGGCATTGCTTGCTGAAAGAGCCAGGGTTCTGGCCAAGCAGAACATCCCTGTGCCGCAGCTCAGCGGCTACAGCGTAAGTGTGAAAGTCACAGCAACTTGAAGACGTGAGAATCGAAAGGTTACTGGAGGAGATGAGGGACTCCTGACTGCCAGCCGGCCCAGAGGCTCTGAGCGCGAGCAGGAACGGAGGCACACTTACACAGAGGCCTGCTGGTCAGCGGGGCCCGCGTGCTGGGCGAGACTAACAGCGTGCCCGGAACGTGCGGTGGGGACACGGTGCCGCTCAAAGCGTCACAGAGCACTTGGTCACGCTGAGCGGGAGCATCTCGGAAAACGCAAGGTCGCACTTCCGGAGCAGAATATCTCGTGGCCAAAACGTGGCGGGGTCAGGGTGAGGCCAGGGCGGCCGAGGCTTGTCCTGCTGTGTGTCGCATTATTACACGGACGAGCGGTGAGCTTGTCAGAGTACACGGCTCTGAGCTATGGCTCTTCCCAAGCTGGACTGGGTCCTGCCGGACCAAAATGGCCTCGTAAGGTTATTGAAAATGGTTATTCAGTATTCATAAAAGGTCTCCGACTTCCCACACCCGCTACACTGTTGCACTGAAACTGTCCCCTCCTTTCTGACTTATTTTCACTCACCCGTCCTTTCAAATTTCATTACTTTCCCCGTGTTTTCTGTTACATGAACAATCCATACAATTTACTTTCCATTTCATTCTCCTTGATCTGGTGCTACTTTTAGTGAAAGTTGGGTATTGTCAGTATGTATTGAAGAGCATAACTCGAAGAGGTGGCGTTTTATTAATGTAGTTCCTAACCACGACATTAGGTTCCCTCTGCCTGTATATGGCGTATGATGTTAAATTCAGGACGCGCACGCCCACCCTAAATTTCTTATCTCTTTCTTCTGTGATAAAATGCGAACACTTCTCATCCAGCCTGCTGAAATGTGCTGCGTATGACCTCGGTCGACACCTCTCAGCACTCCAGCAAGCCTTCGTGCTCTGTAACCGTAGCTGTGAACCCTGCACCAGCCCTGTCCAGCTTCCCTCGCTGTCACCCTGCGATGCTCATGGCTCTGTGTGGATAATTTTTCTTTTTTTTTTTTGCTTTTTTGGAGACAGGGTCTTGCTTTGTAGTTCAGGCTGGCCCTGAGCTCACTATGGTGCCCAGGCAAGCCGCCGCGAACTCAGCAATCCTCCTGTCTCTGCCTCCGGACTGCTGGGATTACAGGCGTGAGCCACCACCACGCCCAGCATTATATGTGGTAACTGGGGATCGAACTCAGGTCCTTACGCTTGCGAGGCAGGCGCCGGAACCACTGAGCTAACCCTCCGGCCCGATAATTTTTCATTTTAAAATGTTTCATTTATACATCTTTTCAAACAGAACTGCAAACTAAGAATAGTTCATGGAATACAATATACACTTTCCTCACGTTTACCTATGTTTCTTATTAATTTTTTTTGCATTTGTTTTATTTGCTTACATATGTGTGTATATGTGTGTGTGCATGTCCGTGTCTGTATGTATCTCTGTGTACTGAACTCCTTCAGGTTAAGTTGAACAAACTTTTACCCCTAAAGTATACTAAGTATGCAATTTTCATCTTCTAAAAGATATTGATTGTTAATGTTTATTGTTATTGGTGCCAACTGATTATAAAGAATACTGGGTTTCAATGTATATACTTGCTCATATCTATCTCCCTGCAAATAGGGATAATTGGACTTCTTCACCTATTTGTGATCACTTTATTTCCCTTGCCTAATTACTGAGTACACTGTGTGTGTGTGTCTCCAGGTGGCAGAAAAATAATTACATTTTCTGAAAAGAAGTGCTTTAGCAAAACAACAAAGGAAAGTGCTTCTTTATACTAGGAAAATGAAATTTCTTGTATTTTTCAATTTGTAATTATTCTTGCATGTATTATGTGGTACAAATTCAGGACTATGTGCCTGGATTTTTCTCACTGAAAATCAGAGACTGGAAATCAAACTTAAGTCAGAGTGTTTTCCTTTCTTTACGGCACAAGCACTTTAACCTCTGTGCTCACCCGTGGTGAGGACAGTCCACCAGGGAGCACAGGGACCCCGCGCCTGGCCTGGCTCCTGGGACGGCTCAGTCTACTCCAGGAAGTGAGGCCCTGGCACTGCCGCCCCAGGCCCGTGCCCATGCCCAGGTACGCCCTTTGCACTGGGTACTGCGAGGCTCCCCTGGCAGCTGAGCAATACAGATTCGTGACGGAAATGCCTGTGGAGCTTCCCATGGACCAGTTCGGAGAACGGCTAAGCGAACAGGCTGCTCGGCAGAGGGTAGCGGAAGGACCGGGCACCTCCTGTGACACAGGTGAGTCCCAGGTAAGCCCGACAGAACCCCTGAGACAGACAGAGAGCGCCTCAGAGGCAGAGGCACGTCGGCAACAGGAATGAAGGTCTGCAGAGAGTTTTCTTCCTCCCGACAGGTGACAGCGGAGGGGATCTACGCCTTGGGGAGGCCCCCGCGCCCGGAGCTCTGCGGCCTGTGGAGTTACAGCTCAGCCTGGGGAGCCGCTGCTGCCAGGGACCAGGCGGGGTTGTTTACGCCACAGCTGCTGCCCCGATCAGACCCGCTGAGGCCGAGACTGGCTCCCTTCTGCCTTGAAAGCCCGCCTCGGAGGCTTCTTAGCCCTTAACCTCTCTGACTTGACAAGGGTGTGACAGGAGGATCTCTGGGTTTAGAAGCTCCTCTCGTCCTCTGACACCCACAGATCTGTGTCTGGGTCCAGAAAGATGAGAGAACACTGACCGCAGTTGTCCCAGGCGGTGGCCATCTCCATCCGTTTCCCCAGGACCGGGCCCCGCAGAGACCGGGTCCGGCTCTGCATCAGGGCTCCCTGCGCGAGTCCCGGCGCCAGGAAGACGGTGCTTTGCCAGTGACCACACTGCTCACCCCACTGGGCGGCCGCCGGCACCTGCAGCTCCAGGCCACGTACGAACCTCATCCGGGTAAGTTTTCACTCTCTAACACAGGGCGCCGGTCTCTTTCACCTTATCTTTCTCACTTTCTACATGCCTTTGTGGTTAGTGTGACAGCACTCTGTATTCTTTTCAACTATTTTCTTATTCTAATAATATTATACTAGGCATGAAAGTTATCACATACATGTTGCATGTACTTATTAAGAAGGAGAATTGCATTTGTTATTTTCAGAATTTATACTTTTCCAACCTGTTAGCACCACCTGAACTCCCCACTTTAATTTTATCTTACCATTGTATAGCAAGGAGCATTAGGGTCGTTATTTCTGCTGACAGGCCTGAATCTCAGACAAATTAATTTCCCTGCCAACAAAAGTGCACCCAAGTGGTGCGTTTCACATTAATGTGAAAACAGAGCATGTCCTATAAGTTAGGCCTATGTGCAATTCGCTGAAACATTCTTACAAACTAGTCACCTGCTTTCTCTTCTATGCTTCATCTTCCTCTGTTGGGAACTAAAAGAAATGACTGCTCTGGTGTCTAAGAGACTGGCCCTAACAGACCCGAAGTGTTGGAATTCGGGGACACTGTGGGGAGGGCTGTGCAACAGTGGGTCCCCAGGAAGGAAGAGAAATAAAAACAGGGACATGCCCACATGTCCATTATGGTTTTCAGGTATTTTGAATGCAGTCTTTTTTTTTTTTTTTTTTTTTTTGAGACAGGCTCTCGCTTTGTAGTCCAGGCTGGCTCTGAGCTCACTATGTAGCCCAGGGAAGCTTTGAACTCAGCAATCCTCCCGCCTCTGCCTCCCGAGTGCTGGGATGACAGGCGTGAGCCACCAAGCCCGGCACTGTGGTATGTGGCACTGATGGCCGATGGGCGTGAGCCACCTTGCCTGGTATTGCTGTATGTGGTTACCAGGAATCGAACCAGAGACCTTGCACTTGCCAGGCAGGCTCTGGAACCACTGAGCTAAATCTCTGGCCCCTTGAGTGCAGTCATTTTTAATAGCCAGCATTTGACTAAACATTTGAGCAATTTCCTCCAAATTACTTTTTAAACAATGCTGTGCTTGTTATTGAAGTTGGTAGCTTGATTAGGCATTTAGTCCTGGTGCTCCCATCCGCAACGCCCTGACGGATGTATTGATCTCCCCATTTTTGAAGGGGAAAGAAAATTTGAAAGGCAATAACCAATATTTACAAAGTTATGAGGCTCTATAGTGACCTTAGGACAACTTTTGTGATTTTGTACCAGGAAGACAGACACGGGAATGGGTTTTCCGTGTCCGTGTCCCACGGGCTGCTGCTGGGTCTCGGGGCCTCTGGAGCGGGACAGCTGCGCTGTGGTGTTTCTTCTCCACACGCCCCGCTGCCTGCTCTCTGCCTGCGACTCCGAGTTCCTCTAGGAGCTGCCCGGAGACGGAAGGGCGCGAAGCGTCCCTTCTGCAGACGCTCGGGTGGCCTTTCTGTCACCGCGCAGCAGGAGGCGGGCACAGCGCGAGCTGCCCACGGAGGGACGGGAGGAGGCGGCGTCTGGGACAGCCAGTGACAGACGCTGACCCGGCTGTGTACGCGCGGCTGTGCCTAAGGCAAGCCCCAGTTTGTTTTGTGAGAATTTAATGAACTTTACCGGTTAAGAGTAAGTAATTTATAAGACAGCAAGGAGGCCAGAGAAGAGAACTTTACCCAGAACAAAAAATAAAGGCACCTGGATAAATGTAAAAATCAAGGGAGCAGGAAACATAGCCTCAGTGTGCCATGCCAGGGACTGGCATACCTGGAGAGAACGTGCTGAGCTAGAAACACGGCCAGTCACAGCGCGAGATGTCACGGTAGCTTTGCTGATTGAGAACGAGGAAAGATTAAATAAATGTTAGGAGAGGACATGAAAAATACACTGGACTTGGCAGTGTGGCCCCCGAGCAGATTCTGAAAATGGAGCTCGGATTCCCGTGAATTTTGTGATTAAAGTCAGTGTGGGAAGATGGTTTAGGCTGCGAATATAATTCTATTAACAGACTCTATCAACCACCTCCAGCTGCCGACCCCCCCGGGCGCGTCTGCACGGTAACCACTCCCAGGCGACGCGCTGAGGCGGCCGGCAGGGAGCCATGTCACTCGATCCGTGGAGGACACTGGCCGCCTCGGCCCGGGGCGAGGACAGCGAGGGGCCGTTTGCGGGCAGCGCTCAGCGCAGCCTGGGGCGCCGGCCGGACGGGGCCTGCACGGGCTGGGAGGACGGCAGCGAGGGGAGGGGGCGTGCGGGACGCGAAGCGAGGGCGAAGAGGGGCGCGCCCAGTGCTTGATGAGGTGCCGGCCTGAGCCGGGCGCGCTAGCGGTGCTGTCCCGCAGGTATCGCGCCCAGGAACCTTCGGCGGAGCGAGCGGAGAGTCGCGGCACGGCACCGGGGCCAGGGGCGCTGCGGGCGGGACTCACCGCCGGCTCCGCCGGTCCCCAGGGCGGTAGCGCGAGCACCGAGGAAGACCGGAGTCCGGCCCGGAACCGAGGCCCGCGCCCCAGCCCGCGGCCGCCCGCTCAAGGAAGCCAGAGACAAGCCGCGGCCCGAAGCGTTTGCTCCTCCCTCGTTCTCTCCTCCGTAAGAATTTCTCTGAGCTCTGGCCATGGAGTCAGAGGATCATCTGATAAACTCAGTCAGCAGGGTGATCTTCCTTGCTCTTACTGGACCAGGGATCGCAGGGAACGTCTGTCTGTTTGCGAAACATGTCTTCATGTCCGTCTGGAGTCTCAAAAAAAATCCTATAGACCTTATTCTCATCCAGCTGGCTTTGGCTAATGTGCTGACACTCTGCACCACAGGAGTTGCAGGTGGAAGATCAGCTTTTCATTTCGATGACTTCTTAAGTAACACTGGCTGTAAAACTGTGGTTTACCTGTCAAGGGCGGCCCGGGGCCTGTCCATCTGCACCACCTGCCTCCTCAGCGTGGTCCAGGCCGTCACCGTCAGCCCCAGGCCCACGCTGTGGACGAAGCTCAAACCACGGACTGCGCGGCAAGTTCTCCCCTATTTCTTCCTCTTTTGGGTCATGAACCTTCTGATAAGCTCCAACTTGCTGCACTACGTCACAGCAGTCGGTGGCGTGAACAGGTCTGCGGTGGGACCGTACGTGGGGCACTGCTACCTGCTGCCGGCGAGGAGGCCCGTCAGGTGGCTTTTCCTGTCCCTCATGGCCCTCCGGGACGTCGCCTTCCAGGGCCTCATGGGCTGCAGCAGCGGGCACATGGCCGTGCGTCTGTACGAGCATCACAAGCGCGTCCGCTACCTGCGCAGCTCCAGGCCGGCGGCGGGCCCCAGCCCCGAGGTCAGG
>PVIC010037027.1:0-18248 GCA_004025085.1 Thryonomys swinderianus
ATCTATGTGTTAGGAAACGGGAGGGGAGAAGAAAAGTTTGAGGCCAGAAAGTCCTATAATTCAAGGAAGCCAACAGTTTCACAGAGCTCTTACAGTTATAAAGAGAAAATTGTTCTCAAATGAGAGCTATACGTTTGTATTTCACCATTGGTTTCCAAGCTTCCATTTGCCTTTGCAGGATGTTTTTATTTATCAACAAGTCAAAAGTTACTGGAGAGTCACCCAAGCCTCAGAAAAGAAGCTTATCTAAATGACAAAATCATTTTTAGGGTGTGTTTCTAGAAGTGAGATGTTTAATATCGAGGTGACATTCCTCAGAGGGTTTCCCTCTGGTCTAACTTCTCATTCTGCAGGAACCAAACCATCCGAAGAACAGCAAGGACAGAGAGGATTTAAGCACCAGCTCCTCTACTTGACCCTAACCTGAGGACTAGCAAAGATCTCGCCGGCCTCTCTGTATCACTATTCTTTCATCCTGACTGACAGACTGCATCGACCTGACCAGCTTTCTGTTCACTCTGGACTCAAAGTTACGCCCTTGTGTCTTATGTCCACGTACAAGCTAAGCAACCCACAGCTACCTCCCTATGCTACTACGTAAACACAGTATCATAAACTGGTTGGTGTCTTGGCTCTTCTCTGGGTTTAAGAATATCCCTTACCACTGCAGTCATTTCTTTATATAATGGACCCATGACCCTTCCTCTCTACACTGTATATGTACTAAGAATCTAGATTCACATATTTATTTTATTTTTCTCCAGAATTTAGCTTGGTGACTAACATACAATAGAACCAATATGTTTGATGAATAATATTTTTAAGAAAGAAAGAATACATAGATGATGAAAGGGTAGGTAGGTCGATCAATAGACAAAATTAAAGATAGAATTTGACTCTGTGGGCTCTGACACAAACCTCACCACACTTTTGCCCTAGGTAAATAAACTGATGTTGGAATGTGCGTTACTGAAACAGATATCCACTGGTCAGAAGCAGAGTAACAGAGAAAGCAGGAACCCTCAACTTTACTCACTTCTTACACGGTAAGATATTTTTCTCTCAGTTAAAACTCCCATGTGCCCTTTGTAGAGATGAGAACAGCCTACATACTCAGCATCCCTCAGCACAGAACTGGAAGGAGAGTTTGATGACATTCTTAAGTTTGCCCTACTTTCCTGAAACACCTGGGAATACAGAGGCAACAACCACCAAATTCTTCCTCATCTTCCTATATAAATTAGTTCTGGGCTAGAAGGAGAAAGTCAGAAGAGTACTGATAAGTCACTGCAAGATGTCACTAGTATCCCCAGTGCTCTTTCTGTGTTCACTGCCTAGAGATCATTACTATTAATAATGTCAGGCCCCAGGCTAAAGGGACTCACATACATTAGCACTCTTAGGGCTCATGACATCCCAGTGAGACACAGAGCTAGTCATATTTTATGCAAATAGAATCATGCAAATTTTAATTATGCAAATATGGATTGATATAAAATATTAATGCATTCTTTCTTTACACAATTTTAAATGTAGTAAATGTCTCCCAATTTAAAACATTGTGAAGAAATGCCTAAGTGAGAAGATAAGCCTAAGAATTTTCACCGGTATCTATGCGTTGTGGATGTGCTACTTTTGCTGGAAAAAATAATTGTCATAATAAAAATAGTTACTTATTAAACACTAATTAAGTACATTATAGTATAAGCTATTTACTTTTCACAAAGACAATCCTATGAAGCAGGCATGTGAGTGCTCCCCGGTAACCAAGAAACATTCAACTCAGCCTGACTACGGGTTAATCAAGGGTGAACCTCACTCTGAAGGATCAGTTTTAAGCCATATATATAATTAAATACAACTTTTAGTAACTTTCTTTGCATGTAAGATATATTTACCTTCTAGGTTCTATATTCTCTCCTTCAAAACCAGTTTAAAGTGATAAATATCTTGTTTGAGGCCTCAAACATGAGGGAATCTGAACTCATCTGACACAGACATTGTCCGTTTGTGGACAAATGCATCTGGAAGGGTAGTTACAGACCCTTAGTCCTGTTGTACGTTCAGTAGTTCTCAGTTATTGTCATACTTCAGATAAGCTGTGGCATAACAGCACTCTTTCTTTAATTCCTATTCCTTTCTTTCCTGCCATAACCTCTTAGATAAACATCCTTCACGAGAAAAAAACACTTGACCTAAAAAAGATGTCTGCCCACCCCACTTTATTCCTCCAGTAGATGTCACAAAAAGAACATTCTTGGCACTTTCTTGAAATATCCCCACTCCCACCAGTGTCTCTTCTCTGCCTGTGACCTCATCAGCTGTAGTCAGTAAAGCAGCAGCTATAGTCAGTAAAAGTTCTTCCCAAGCCAAACATCAGACAAGGTGAGGTGAAGCGGTCACTAATCCCCCCCCCCACATTCCTGTCATCCAGTTCATTTAGATCTACCCAGTGAGAGTCTGATCCAGTGAGGAACACAGCAGTCTTTCCAAGTTGGTACTAGAGTCAACAAAACCTGTACTGCAGCAAAAGACTGAAGACAGGATTTCACAGCAGATAAAGCATTTTATGGCAGAGCATAAAACAGTGGTGTGCCGTGACATCCAGGACAACAGTGGATATGTTTTTTGCATAGAAGATGTTGACATCTTACATTTCTTGTGCTGTGATAGATTTGACCCCATTTACCCCAGATTTGTGTGTGTGTGTGTGTGTGTGTGCGCGCGCGTGTGTGCATGCACTCATGCACTTGTTTGTGTGCATGAAGACAGTACATAGGCAAAACAGACTAGTAGAAATGAAGAAGTATTTCCAGGTAAGATGCCCACAGCTTACTAACAGTAGCTTTTTTATGCAACAAAATAAATGTCTCTTCTTACAAGAACCAAAAATCTTGAAAACAAAACGGGTCCTAGCAGTCCTGAGTGTACGTGTGTCTTCGCCCTCAGCAGAGCCACTGCAGGTCAGGAGCCTACAGCAGCTTGCTTGCTCCTGGGCCAGCTGAAGTGTTGCTGCTCTACCACAGGGAGCGACCCCCTTCTCTTGCCAGAACACAGCATGCGTCACAAAAAGAGAGAAAATCCCCACTTCTCCTTGTTTCTGCTTCCAAGAAACTTGCTTTTCTCCTTCCTTTGCATTTTATTTTATTTTATTTTATTTCATTTTTAATTTTAATAATACATTTTAATAAGATCATATACAGTAGGGAACAGGACTTAAGACCCCTCGGCCAGAGGAGTCCACAAAGCACTGAGAGTGGAGACAAGTCAAGTCAGATGGCACTTGCGGTGTTTGTGGGTGAAGTGACACCCCTGCCATGTTCTTAAGCAGCCTGAGTCTGCAGGGAATCTAGATTTTTGAGGAAATGTCAAGGAAATGATCTGTTTGTTAAAGGTCATGGCTGAATCATTTTAGCTTAGTGTAAAGGTGAGTAGTTGAAATTGTCTAATGTCAGAAAGAGAATGAAGTTAGATAACTCAGAGGTACTGGGGCTGAGAACAAGGTCAGAAGAAAGGTCATAGAGCTGACAGTCCATGCTGGATGGAAACCCAATCACTGAAACTCTCTGGCCCTATAGGTCCTCTGATTGGTCTGGTTTGGGTCATATGAGGAAGGTGGGATCAGGTCTCTTGATTATAGTGCCAAGATAAAACAGATGGCCAGCAGCCAACAAATACCAAATAAGTCCCCTGACACAGTCAAAACATGGACATTCAAGTATTTTAAAATCTATTATTCTGATCCCAGCAAATAAGTTCAAACTCAAAAACAGGTAGTGATATTGGTAATTTCACTTTTAGCATTAAAAAAAAAAACTTAAGAGTCAAGGTGGCCATAGGATGGGCCTAAAGGTATGTGGATTAGGCATTAGATGGGGATATCTGCATCTGAGGGAACTGTCTTGGAAAACTATTTCCCCACTTGATTTTAGCATACTGATGATGGCTGATCGAGTTGGAGAAATAATAATGGATTCAAGTCACACCTAAAATAACTAGTAAGAGTTTCGGAAGAAAGAACCGTACGATGCATTTTAAAGTATATTTGTTTGCAGAGGCCAGAGATTTAGCTCAGTGGTTTCACCTCCTGCCTCCCAAGCGCAAGATCCTGAGTTTGATCCCTGGTAACCACATACAATGCTGGGCATGGTGACTCATGCCCACCAACCATCAATACCACATACCACAGTGCTGGGCTTTGTGGCTCATGCTGTAATCCCTGCATTCGAGAGGCAGAGGCAGGAGGATTGCTGAGTTTGAGGCTTGCCTGGGCTACATAGTGAGCTCAGGGCCAGCCTAAACTACAAAGTGAGACCCTGTCTCCAAAAATAAATAAATAAAATAAATTTTAAAATATATATATATATAGGTTTGGGCTTTGTTTCTTTTTTTAAGTGCCCTAAATAATTCTAATGTTCCAACAGAATTAGGAGTCAGTGCCCTAAAAATGTATCATTTGAATGCCAGAGACCAAATGTAGTTCTTGAAACTTTTAATGACATATTAAAGATACAGTCATACTCTTATTTATTTTCTGCTTAACTGCTTTCCTGTTCCAATATGAACTTGGATTTATAACTGCCAACACTGCAAAAAGACCAGAGTGTGAGCTGAAGAAGTAGAGGTTGCTAGGGGCAATCCAATTTGCCAAGAAAACTAGCTGAGCTGTGGAGCTGCATGGAGTGAGCAACCCACAGCCAGAGTGCTCTCTGTCAAAGGGCAGCTCTCTTGGCTTCCTAAAGTGGAAATCGGACTGTCATCCTCTTACCCCTGGAGAAAGAGCATTTTGGTCTTTGCAGGCACATGCCATTATATAACTAACATTTCTCTTGGGTTCCTCTATCACAAAGAATGGAATCATCCCTGCAGAGAGATAGGAACTAGAAATGAGAGGTCATCTCTTTACTTCTCCCTCATGTCCTTTAACCGCCAGAGTATCCTAATTCTTTTTTGCTTAAAAATGGAATTCGTGTCATAGGAAATTTCCTTGGGGAACTGAGGTAGTAACAGAACTGCTCTTGGGTGTCATGGAAGATACCTTTACCCACTGGGTGCTGAAGTAGGTGAGTGAGAGAAGAACCCGTGATTTCTCTCTCACACACAAAGGGGTTAAAGTGAATAAGGTAAATAATTCATTTCTTGCCATCTAGTTTTTATGTCTTTACAGTCTTAATGTGTTACATATTAAACTGTATGGTTCTTCCAGTGTTGTTGTTTAGTCTTTACTAATGAATAATAACAAGTGTTTTAAAGAGAAAAACTTAGAAAATCTACGGTTTTGATCTGAGTCTTATCATGTGACACATTTTCTTCAGTTCATACACCTGAAGTTCCAGATAACATAAATTATGATACATGAGGCTTATAATGATAATCTTGTGAATCATGTAAAGGCAGATGACAATTTAAGAAACTACTAGGACGGATTAAGTCTATATCAGTGTCTCATATGAATAAATACCACAATTCAAGGGACCTGAATATAATGGTCTGAATAACTCAAAAGGTACCTTTTAGTTTTTTGGATATGTATTTGTCGAGGATGTTTCTCTAGCTGTATGTACAGATGGACAGTAATAACTGCTTTATGACCATGACCAAATATAAGTGAAAACTTGTTCAGTTAAGCAATAACTTTCTTTTGTTGACCACAATACTTCATCGTTGCCACTGTCAATTTAGCATCTCCTTCCAGCCTCTTTACTGACACCTCTCCCTGTGTGAGAACCTCTTTTGCCTATACTCCATCGCCCTCAGTGTTCACTTTTCCACACAAGGGATCACACTGAACAGAAATCTCCAATGTCTTTGGCAGGGATCGATTTTATTCACGCATTTGCTCAAAATAGGCCCTTTATGCGTTGGGTACTGTCCAAGGTACTGAAGAAAGAGTGAAGAAAAAAACAAATCCCTGTCCCTCTGCAACTTAAATTGTTGGAAAGACAGTAGAGGATATAAGATGTTTGTGTGCTGTAGTAGTGGGAGGTGAGATGAAAATGAAATTGTAGATGGGGTTTCCAGGGAAGGCCTTAGGGGGAAGTGACATCCGAGGGACCTGAGGGGGTCAGGGGAGTGAAAAGATGCAAACACACCGAGGAAGCGCATGGCTGGCATGTTCACGGTGGCTAGAACTTTGGGGAGAGCAGGAGAAAAATATGTTCCCTGTGGGGCTGTGGCTAGCACAAAGAAGACACTAAGTGACTATGCATTAAATGACTAAGTACAGATGACATGCACAAAGAAACATTTAAAAGAAAAATAAAACTAATGGTTTGGAAGGAAATTGTATGATCCATAAACTGTTCCTGTCACTTTTTTAATCCAGTATGCTTTTGAGTGAAAAAAAATTAGAAGTACTCAGTTGCCCCCTCCACAAAATATAGATATAATCACAAAATGTTCACATTTCTGGGAGACTTATGGAGTTTTGGGACACTGAATTAGCAGAGAGTGTTGTGCTATACTCATGTATAATCAAGTTAGGGTCATTGAATCAAACTTCATTCAAGGTAACCTTGCATCATCTTAACCATTTTAATTTTCTCTAACTCTCATCTCCTGTGCACATAATGACTTTTGGGTTGGCACTGATTACTCTGGATTCTCATTGTTTAGCTTTTACAAAATTCCAAAGGCTTTGTGATACTTTATTTTTCTTGTTTCTGTAACCTCTTGGTGAAGCAATAAGTTAGAGAATAAGTTCCTTTCCACATCATGATGGAATCAAGAAATGAGGAAAAAAGTGCCAGGCGTGGTGGCTCATGCCTGTAATCCCAGCACTCGGGAGGCAGAGACAGGAGGATTGCTGAGTTCCAAGTTTGCCTAGGCTACATAGTGAGCTCAGAGCCAGCCTGAACTACAAAGCGAGACCCTGTCTCAAAACAAAACAAAACAAAACAAAACAAAAGAAATGAGGAAAATGTTCTGTCTCAGTGGGTTAGCAGCTTGGATAATCAGAACTCTAGGAGAAAATCCTATTTCTTCATGTTGCCTATAAAGAAATTACAATACATATGAAGACGTAAGGCAGTACTTTACTCAGAAGTACTTTCCTTAGAAGAATGAGGTAGATCTCAGGGGCCTTCTTAATAGTCCATTTGAGAGGATTGTTTTAAAAAAATGTGAGCCTGATTCTCTGTCACTCTCTGGCTCCCTATCTCACCACATAAACTCTCTCATTCTCTCTCTTTTTCTCTTCCTCTCTCTCTTTCCTATTGTAATACCATCTGCCATGATATGACACAGATGAGAAGACCCTCATAAAAACAGAGCTGATGCTGGTCCTAAAACTACAACTAAAAGAAATTCTTCTCTCTATATAGAATCCCCATCCTTGAGTGCTTTCTAATAGTAACAAAAAGGCTAACATGATAGGGTGCTATATTTCTAAACAATTAAACATGAAGAGAGGAAAATGGAAGTTTTTTATCATGCTCAACTGAATTATACTATGAGAAAAATAATTTCATAAATTGGGGTATTTCAATCCTAGTTTATAGCTTTATTTGCTAGACATATTGAATTAGTCATTTTATTCTCCCTGAAGTTCAGTGTCTTCAGAAAAAAACTGGAAGAAAATTTGCATCATTTATACCCTAAGATTGCAATCAGAATTTTTAAAATGCCATAGATAGCAGTATCAAGAAAGTAATGAAGGGCTATACAAAACAAAAACACTGTATGGATTTAAATAGAACTACAATACAGAAAATAAAACAAATTGGTAAAAACAGGGAAATATTTTCCTTAAAACTGTTTTTAAAATTTTTTTTGAAAAATAAGAGGTGATCATTATTCTCAGCTGATATCAGTTCTGGGTAACAGATGCTGCGAGCTCTACTTTCAAAATATATTTTCCATCTGTCTATTGTTCTCTTTTTCCAGTGCTGCTCAAGGCAGAACCACAGAACTCAACAGTAGCTTCAGAACTTCTGCTTCTAACGTTCACTTCCTCTTTTAATCCTTTCTCACAGAACAACAAAATCAATCTTGTAAGTTGTAAACGAAGTCATGACAATTTTCTCCTTCAAATTCTCAAAAGGTTTATGACCATGCTTAAAATCTCAAATTTCTATTCCGAATTGAAATCTCTTGTCTGGCCCCTGGATTTCATTCATTCCCTCCCTAGGCCTTCGCTTCTCCTGATGCTTCAGCCTGACCTCGATTTTTCTATTCCTAGATTCCAAGACTCCATCTACCTTAGGGCTACTCTATTGCTCTTAAAACGTCATCTCCTATCTATATTTAAGTGGCTCCTTCTAATTTTGGTCTCACCTCAAAATTAATCCTCTAGGGGGTTTCATTGTTGTCTCATCTATGTTGTCACCCCCACCCCCAGTTTCTCCATCACACAGCCACTGAAGTGCTGTGTTCCATCACTGAGTCACTCTATTGCTCTGTATTTCCTCTTAACTTAAAAGTTTACCCTGAACATCACTCACACATCCATTAAAATACTGATTACCCTAAGCATTGCTGAAGCATATGTCATTTCAACCATTTGATTCTCATATTGAATGAATTTGATAAAACTGTCATTTTTATGTTTCCTGTTTTATTACATTATAAAAGTTAATGAAAAACATACAGTTCTGGGTCATCCTGTATTTACACAATTTGACTGATAAGTGATTAACACCCGTTACAGTTTAGATCTAAAATGATCCTTGAGTTTTAGGTGTTGAGAGGTGGGGTTTTGGAAGGTGATTGGGTTAGGGGACGCTATACCCATCAGTGGGTTGACCCACTGATGAGTTCACATCTGAACAGATAGGGTTGGACCTGCTTAGGAAGGGACAATAAAGATGTCACTTAGAAGAATGAATTCTTGTCCCTAACTCATCCATTTTCTCTCTGCCTCATTGCTGCCAAAAGTTGGGCAGACCCTTCCACCATGAAATTTCTGCCTTGGAGCCAGCTGACCATGGACTGGCCCTCTGAAACTGTGATCCAAAATGAACAACTCCTTTAAATTGTAGGTATCAGATATTCTGTCCCAGTGAAAGGAAACTGACAATTGGTGAAATTATTTTGTTTTCAGGTTAATGCCTTTGTCTTCTCTGTTAATTATGATCTCCATGAAAATAGTGTCTTGTTGGTTTATTTCACTTTCAAATTTTCTACAGTGAGTTTTTTTTTTTTATTTGGAACATAGTAAAGGGTTAGTAAATATTTGCTTGACAAATGTGGTAAAGAAACTGAAAGTTTTCAGAATGATTATAAATGTCAAAACTGTAAGATTTTGTGTCCTTTCAATGAAATGATGATTTAATATAAACATATTTCCTGGTGTCTTTGAAAGGGAAAATGAGACTATGCTGAGGATGATCAAACTTTGCCCCACACATTTGTGCAACATGCCAGTTAGAAGTGAGCTAAAACTTGTCTCCAGCTCTGTGCAAGACGGAAATGTCTTCCCTGACTTGTCATCAGTAATAATAATGAAGCTTGATAACAAAATTGGAGCTTATGTCTTTATCACAACTTCCACTTCAGAGAAAATACCTATCCATCTACCACCTCTGTGTTAGTGCAGTGAGGATCACACCCAATCACCAAAATATATTTAAAAAAATACCTTTTATTTTTTTAATGGCTTCATCATGGGACCTTTATAGTAACATCTATATGGCAGCACTTGAAAAATAATTAGGACTCTTTTGCAGTTATTTGGTGAATTATATGTTTTTTTTTAAACAAGAGAAGAAAGGAAAAGGATAATACTTTAAAAATAGTTTCAAGCTTTTGGAACCTGGATTTTAGAGACTGAATCATCATCCTGTACCTGTCTATTGAATTATTCAAAATTATATGAAACAGAAAGATCTGAAATATAAACATCAGTTAGCCTATAACTGGTTAGACCCCGGATCATGTTCAGTGATCAACCACATACTGAGGCTGTAGCAACTCAATTACTGATAATTTAAAAAATACAGGCCTTATTTCAGGCTCTAGGATTTCATAGTAAACAACAATGGAATTCATTCACTCTAGTAAACATCAACTGCTATATTATGAAAATTAATCTGTGTCTTTGGCAACTTGAGTTTTCCTACTTTAAAATCTAAAAAAAATTGCCAGGCATGGTGACTCATGCCTGTAATCCTAGCACTCGGGAGGCAGAGACAGGAGGATTGCTGAGTTTGAGGCTTGCCTGTGCTACATAGTGAGCTCAGGACCAGCCTGAACTACAAAGTGAGACCCTGTCTCAAAAAAACAAAACAAAACATAACAAATTAGAAAAAGCAATCTAGAGAGAAAAAAAAAAACTACACAATATGAAAGACCAGAGAAGACCTATTACCTCTGTTTTTTTTTTTTTTGCAGATGCTAGGCCCAAAAAGATTTCAGTCATCCAAGATTGAATTAATAATTCCAGAAATAATATAAGATGCAAATCAATGCATGTATCATGCTTAAGGGTTCTGCTTAATATTTTTAATTCCAAAGAATTCAGAGGTATTACCAATAATAAATTTGAAAAACATCAATAAGATGATAGTGGGTAAGATACTCTAAGAATTATAAATGAGAGATCTATACACAAGGTGAGAAAGTTCACATTTTAATGAATATATTAGGAAACTAATATAAAAATATAAAGTGGAGGCTTTGAAATATGAATAAAATTTGGTAAATTATAAACTATATAAACAAGAAGAAAAGAATTATTATCTAGAAAAGAGGTGAAAAGAAGAAACCGATATCAAAACAATTTTCTACTTTTAATTCAGAGTTTAAATTTGATTCAGAAATAATAAATGGAGAGCCAATAATTCAGGAAGTAAAATGAAAATGTTGGGATCAAAAGAAAAAGGGAAAAACCTTTTTAAAATTGTCAATTGAGAAGATTATATAAGTAAGAGCTAGAAAATAAAAATTCAATCCATATTGTTCCTGGGAAAAGACAAGAACCCTGGAGCAAATAGGAGAGGAAAAAGTAACAAGAAATGTTACTTGAACTATATAAAACTCTTAAAATTAAAATAGCATTTGCTTGTTTGTTTGTTTTTTGGCTTTTTGAGACAAGGTGTTGCCATGCAGTTCAGGCTGGCCTCAAATTCACGTCTGTCTTCCTGTCTCAGCTCTGCTGGAGTTGCAGGCATGCCCTACTCTACCAGGCAAAATAGTCTATTTAATGCAAAATTAATTGAAAGGTAGTTCATATCCTGATACTTCATATTAAACTGATATTTTTGGTGAGGCAAATGTTTATTCATGAATCTACAGGAGGAAAACTCAAGAAGACAATACAGGGCTGGACATTTAGCTCAGCGGTTCCAGCACCTGCCTAGCAAGGGCAAGGTCTCTAGTTTGATCCCTGGTAACCACATCGGCACACCCATTGGCAATCAATACCACATACCACAAATACTGGGCTTGGTGGCACAAGCCTGTAATCCCAGCACTCAGGAGGCAGAGGTTGGAGGATTGCTGAGTTTGAGGCTTGCCTGGGCTACAGAGTGAGCTCAGGGCCAGGCTGAACTACAAAGTGAGACCCTGTCTCAAAAAAAAAAAAAAAAAAAAAAGAAAAGAAAAGAAAAAGAAAAAAGAAGTCAATACATTCCCCTTAAACTTTCCCTTTAGTACAAGAAGATACTGAAGATTTCTTTTTACTCTGAAGCCTTAAAAACAGAAGTTGCGTGTCCTCAATTTTTTATTGAAGCAAGATTCATCTAACAAAGAAATGCTGAGATATCTCAAAAGTAATCGCCTGTGTATCTTCCCTAAATGTTCATAGTTACAGATCAGAAAAACAGTAGCAAGCAAAAACCATGCCTATGGATTAAAATGCCATAAAACAAAGGTTCGATGACAAGCATGGCAAGCAATGAGAGCATTAAATATCTAACTCATATTCTAAATATCTGTTGAAATGTCGTCAAGATGGAATGCAAACTAACTTCAATAATGATAACCCTAGACATAAAATCCTGTATCACAATAACTCAGAAAATAAGTAATTCCTACTCCTTAAATACTGTGGTAGAAAATAAAAACTAATTTTTTACTTTAGAACAACACTTTTATTTAGCTAAAAAGTGGCATACAGTAGACTGCACAGGTTTCAAGTTTAGATATGGGTAAATTCTCCTGTTGGAATACATCTTTTACACTATCACTATGGTCAAAATAAAGAGCCATCACCCCAGATAATGTCCGTTTGTATCTTCATAATTATAACTGGCTTTAGCGCCATGGGATTTATTTCTGTATCCAATTTACTTGTTGATAAACATTCGGTAACTGGCCAGATTTTGGTTTTAGAAATAAAACTGCTATAAACACGGTTGCACAAACCTTTCTGTGAAAATTTAATCCTCCTGAATGGAAAGTCTGAGCTCCACAGATGATGTGTCTAACTTTATCAGAAGCTTCTAAACTGTTATCTGAATTGGTCATATGACTTAAGTTTCCCTCAGCAGTGTGTGAAAATTTTAGTGTCTCTACATTCTGACAATGATGGATGGAAATTCCTATTTTAATTTTAATTTTAGTCACTGTAATAGTTGGAGAGTGAAGTGTCATTGTAGTTTTCACTTTCACTTCTCTAATGACTAGTGACATTCAGAATTCTTTAATGTGAAATTTGGCTGTTCACGTATTATTTTGCTGAACTATTTATTGAAATATTTTTGTCTTTTTAAATTTTTGTGGTCTTATTATTAAGCTTAGGGGGTACCATATATTCTGAATAAAAGAACACATATACATATATGTTTTCTCCTACTGTGATTTAACTTCCATTTGCTTAAATTTTATTCTCAACTCGTTTGTCACTTTTGATTAAGTTTAATGTGATGTATGACATGGCTTATACTTTTACTATTATTTTGTCTTTGCCAAAACAAATAAATATTTCTTCCTACATTTTCTTCTAAAATTTTTATACTTCTAAGCTATATACTTAGGTTTATAATCCATTTAGGCCTATTCCTTGCTTATGCCGCAAAGTATGAAGTTTCCTCTCTTGCTCTCTCTCTCTCTCTCTCTCTCTCTCTCTCTCTCTCTCTCTCTCTCTCCCTCTCCCTCATTTTTCCCTCCTTTTCTTCTTTTTGGATTAGGAATATATTATTCCTTTATAATGTTGAAATGACTATCATTTCTTTACATTAAACATTTGATGAAAATCAATTCTCCATGTATGTAGAAGTCTATTTCTGTTTTCAGAAATTGTTCTTTTGATGTCTTTACCTACTGTACACCAATAACATACTATCATTGTTGCCATGGTTTTATAATAGATATGAAAGTTGGTCCAACTTTGCTTTACCTTTGCTTATTCTAGGCACTTTGCATTTATATCAATTTTATATGAACATGAACATTAATATGAATGTTAGAGTCAGATTGTTGACATCTACCTAGAAACTCTGATGAAATTATGTCGAATCTATAGTTCACATATTAATAGTTTTGTTTTCTAATCCATACACATAATATACAGAAATTTCAGTACGTGTGCCCTAGAAGTGGTGAAGTGAATTTGCTGACCATCATCTAAGGAAAACTTAGGGTTTCCTCTGCTGAACTCCAGAGCTTTCTGTGTATCTTGATCCTGTTTCCTTGCTTGTCCTGTAAACTCTTCCTGCCTTGTTCCTCGAAATTCCAGCTCTGTCTGCTCCAAAATGCATGAGGCTCTGCCTGGGCTCACTGCCCTTGTCCTACAGCCTTATGTAGCATCTTCAGTTCATATTATTGTGACAGTACTGTTCATTTTTAATATTAGCTTGGGAAATACTAAAAATATTTTATTTGTGATGGCAATTACTGAAAACACAGGGATTCAATAATATCATTTGAAAATTTAAGTAACAGTACTTGTGTGTTAGGTTTTCATCATGTTGTGTGTATTTGGCTTGCAGTCTGCAGAAGTTTCACTCCATAATTACTGGTTCCAAGGCAGAAGGGCAGAGGGGCAACAGATGGTGGTGGTGGAAAACAGCAAAAGCAACAAGGGCTCTTAACAGCATCCTTCTGCCTCCTTCATCCCTTCCAGACTACCAGTACTAGGGCAGTGCCAAACAGTCACTGACATGTAATGGCTTAGTTAACCATACAGCCTGAATCCAGCATCACGTATTTTAGATTCAGCCACTCTGAAAAAGACAGTCCCACCTCATCTGTCTGAGGCTTTGAAGGACAGCTAAACATAAACCATAACAACTTGTAAAAATGAAAATCTAGAAAAAATATTTGTGAATGAAAGTGTAATCTTTATTGCATAGGCAAAATAAAAACAAATGTAAAAATATGACAGAAAGAAAATCAACTGTTTTAAGGTAAATTTAAATAGGTTAAATATTCTGCTAAAATGATTTTTTTACTATAATGTTATGTTCAACAGGCAAAGCTGAAAATAAAGTTACTATGAAAAGTGAAATTAAAAGATAGACACAGACATAACAAGGAAAAACTAGTATCTCAATAACATGACACAAAGGACTACTGCTGACAGACAAAATAATGCATAATCAAGAATTATATATCTAAGTTTGTGTATGATACGGATCCAAGAATATGCATTCTTGACATTAAACTGAACCTCCAACCACACTGAGATAGGAGGTGGGGTGCGCATTCCAGCTGTGGCACTTGTTCTTTGAAATTCTTAAGGGGTGACATTGCCCAATGTCAAAAATAAAATTATTTTAAAAACAAAAAAGGAAACCTCAGTGAATAATACACTTTGGAAAAGATTTTCTAAGAACTGAAAATAATGGAAAACAGCACGATGCCAGGAATTCCATAGATCTTTCTGGAAAACGACTGGACCAACTGCATGATTAATGGGCCAAAGGCCTGTAGTATTTGAGCTTATTATTTAACTTCTAGGACTGTCTCCTTAGGCAATGACTAGAGACTCACATTTAACAATACCGGCAATGGTTAGCAATTAAAAGAGGGGAGAAGGTATAGCAGTGAGAGGGAAATATTTATATAAAATTAATATACTAATAACATATTCAATACATATTCAAATTGTGAACTTAGAATTCTGAGTGTACATTAACAAAGGAAAATGCTTACCTAAATTTTAAGAATAAAAGAAACACAACTTTCTATAAAAATTTTTAGGTTTTGGAAAATAGATGGAATAGATAAATAGAAAAAGCCAGAAAGAATGAGAAAAGATAATATAAAGATAATATAAAGATATTCACCAATATATTGTCTGCCAGTAAAGATGATTTGGAAAGTAATGTTCTTAATTCTTCATAGGCTTCTAAAATTTGTGAATTTTAAATTTCATAATAAGAATTAAGCACTTATAACATAAGCACTTATAACTCTTATAATCAGGTAGGTTTTCCTTGCCTGTAATATTCTGTTTGTTTTCTTTTTATCATCTAATTCTTTTTATTCTTTGAATAATCACAAATACCCTGGAAACCTTGCCTCATGCCCCATATGTAGACTTTTATAGGTTATGATAAATTGAAGTGAAAACAACTGTGAAGGAGAAACTATATACACATTCAAGAAAAAGCATCACCATCAAACAACATGGTCTTTGGGACTAGACACACTCTTCAAATCTCAGATTGATTTTAACCAATTTTTCCCAGACCAATAAAAGGAGAGGTAAAAACTCAAAATTATGTCCAGGTAAATACCATTTAAATGTAATTTTTAAAACAGTATTTACCTTAGGGACTTAGTATTTTAAAGCTTTCTAAAATTTTGTATGTAAGGCAAGGATCTCACATTCCTCCTCCTAGTTTTAGACCTTTCATACAATGCCAGATAAAAATATGGCTTGTTGGACTGGAGACTTAGCTCAGTGGTTCTGGTGCCTGCCTAGCAAGCACAAGGTCCCTGGTTCAGTCTCCAGTAACCACATATAACAATACTGGGTGTGGTGACTCATGCCCACCAGCAATCAGTACCACATACCACAATGCTGGGTGTGGTAGTTCATGCCTGCAATCCCAACACTGGGGAGGCAGAGGCAGAAGGATTGCTGAGTTTGAGGCTTGCCTGGTTTACATAGTGAACTCAGGGCCAGCCTGAACTACAAAATGAGGCTCTGTATATGATATGTGTGTGTATATATGTGTATATATACATATATATACGTATATATGTATATATATATATAGTGTTCATTTGTTTGTAAAGACACTAATTAAAATAAAAATGTCTCTTCTGCCTATAATCAATGAAGCAGGTGGAAACAAATCACTCAGAGACATTCATGCCATTCATTTATTGCTACAGCATGAGCAGTCTAGCATGATCAGAAAGCCAGGGTTGCCACCTTTCTATGCCACCTTTTTAAATGTAGTCACTGCCCAGACCCCACTTTTACCACTGCTATTTAGAAGGAATCTTACTAACAAAATGTACCCTGCTGCATCAGTCTGGAAGAGTGTCACACGAGGGAATTGTCTGGAAATGTCCTTCCATTTCAATTCATTCTTTGGTAATACTGGGATAAGTATGAAGCATAAACAGAAAATCATACTCTTACACACCCATATTCACTTTGTTAACCAGAAATTTGAAAGAATAAAGGCCATGACAAAGCCCAGTCTTGAGACTGAGCTGAAATAGTTATGCAGAAAATCATACACTTTTTGTCAGAATGTATGTTAGATTTCAAGTTCCCTCACTACCAATTACAGTAGCATTTTCATGGAACTAGCTCCAAAGCAGATCATCAACAAGGCAGACTCGAAGATATATTAACCTCATGTTAAGGGTTCATGTTAGGGCTTTTTAATTAGTGTTAAACTAATTACCAATGTGTTAAGGATAAATGTTAGTAAAATTATTGTTCTAAAAATATGTAACAACTTCTTAGCCCTTTTGTATTTTAAATACTTGGTTAACATGCTAGTTTCTTGTAGTTATTTACTGAGAGATATCACCATCTGGTCACAACAGCCACACCCACCAAGTCTAGAAACAGTTACAGCAATCTTTATATAAGACTCAGAGCACCCCCAGGATAAATTTTCAAAAGAAATCCTTGCTATTTCTAATTTAGGCTATAAAGTAAAAAAAAAAAAAGCTTCTCATAGTGTTTTTTTAAATTAATAATGTAAATGCAGAAAAGAACAGATAAGTGAATTGTTGGAAGAATCTCCACAATTTCAGTGCCCGAGTTATGAAGAAACTTTACTCCAAGGAGTTCTCTCATGATTGCTTCTGGACTATGACTGTGAATCTTGTGTCCAGCTGGTGAGTCTTCAGAGCCTAGAATTCAATCCACTGCTGATTTTAGTGTCGCTGTGAGCTATAATGGTGTTTCGTAAATGTGGGGGGACATCTAGAGTTATGATTTTAGAGAAGGAGGAGCAGAATACACTTTTGACTTCAGGAGAAATCTGGTCAGAGATCATTCTGGTATGAGCCTGAACTTCCATGCCTATCTCTGGTCATCTGAAATGAGTCTTTCTTGTGCCTTAACCTGTATTATCCCATACTTTCTTCAAAGATAGCTTTGCTTCTTATGTCAGCAACTACATCAGATACTAATACCTTCTTCATTATCTAATTTGCAAAGGTAATGGTCTAAATTCTAACTCTATTTTCTTCATTCCTATGTTTGAAGGACACACAACATATATATTTATATCCTTGATTCTTCAGAGGAACCTAAAGTTATAGCTCCTAAAATCTGACCTGCATTCTTTAAAGAGAGTATAATCTTATCTCAGTATAATCTAATAAAAGGCTAGGAGTGTAGCTCAGCAGTACTCCACCTGCCTGGGAAACACAAGGTCCTGAGCTCAATTCCTAATACAGCTAAATAAATAAATAGATAAATAAATATCCTAATCAAGCATTTTAAAAAATGAATTCAGGTATAGGGCAACATTTCTAGACACCATAGTCTATAAATACAAAGAGGTTTTTCTTACTATATAAAAACAGTACATACCATAACCCCAGAAAAACATCCAGGTAGAACATTCTAAACAAAATTTCTTAAAGAAATAATTCATTTCAGCATTATCATTTATATCACTTTTTAAAATGATATCTATTATAAATCCCTTAACCCACAAAGTATTGAAAATAGCTTTATCACTTACATCCAACCATCTTACAGGTATTTTATTTCCCCTCTCTAGGATTCTCCATATAAGGCTCCCAATGGATGAGAGATAGTTATTTTATGTTAGTATAATGCTTAAGATTTCCAGTGTGATTCCTCTGAGAAACATATCTGCCTAATAGTCATTTGAGACTGTTGAGCTCTTACAGGTAAAAAAAAAAAAAAAAAAAAAAAAAAA
>PVIC010037028.1:0-11837 GCA_004025085.1 Thryonomys swinderianus
AAAAGTGAAGTTTTTTGTGAACAGATTTTGAGTTATCTGTAATCATTCCAGATGTATGATATGCTCTGTATGCCTCTGAAAAGACAAAAAAAAAAAAAAAAACAGACAAAAGTAAAAGAAAAGACAGAGTCCCTGGCTCAGACTTCTCAGAGGGAAACCCCAAGCCCACGCTATTTCCCAAAGTCAGAACCGCCCCTTGGTGTACAGTTTTGTTTCCCAGTCTAACCACTTTTCAGCATTCACTTGTGAGTCTTGTGGGAAAGGTTATTCAGCACCAAGACGCAGCTGGATGAGTGAACAGTGGTATCAGCTCCACTCAACGGAAGACAGGGGGCTGGAGTTAAACTGTGGCAAACAACAGGGAAAAATAAGAAACCCAGAGCCCCAACAGTATCAGCGTGCACTATTAGGGCAAGGTCAAAGTTAACCCGTGCTGCAAAGATTTCTGGGTACACACAGAAAGGAGTGATTCTCTCCAGACCCATTGTCACAGCACTAAGGTTGGTCCAGGTGGAAGCCATAAACTGGCCACAGCGTCATGGCATTCCTTTCATTCTCTTCCCTCGGAACTTTTTCAGCCCATTCGGCATCATATTCTAATTCCCAGAGTCTTATCACAGACTCAGATTTCATTATTTCCACCATGCATCAGATCTATGGAGCCTGGTTTCCTTGACTATGACATCTCTCATGGAAAACCATGTAGTAGAAGACATAAATTATCTGACGTGGAAATTCACCATCTTTTTTTTTTTTCTGGTAGCAGGGATTGAACTTGGACCCTTGTCCTTCTAAGATAGGCCTGGTACCACTTGAGCTAAATCCTCAGCCTTAATTTATCCTTTGGGTATGTACCAACTTGTACTTCTTAAGAACCAGTTTCCAGTCCAAGTCTGGAATGGTAGACTCGCCAGAGCTCCCAAACATTTGATCACAAAATCCTCTTCTGTCCTGTGTCAAAGGCCAGGTTTAGTAAAAGCTGAAGATATTTGGTAAATCTTCATGCTCATATGGTATCAGTTTTACTAGTTTTTCAACAATATCTATTTCCATTGCATCATTTTTTTTTTTTTTGAGACAGGGTCTTGCTTTGTATAGTTCAGGCTGGCTCTGAGCTCACTATGCAGCCCAGGCAAGCCTTGAACTCAGCAACCCTCCTGCCTCTGCCTCCCGAGTGCTGGGATGACAGGCGTGGTGACGCCTAGCATTGTGGTATATAGTACTGATTGCTGGTGGGCATGAATCACCATGCCTGGTATTGTTGTATGAGGTTATCAGGGATCGAACTAGGGACCTTGTGCTTCCCAGGTAGGTGCTGGGACCACTGAGCTAAGTCTCCAGCCCTCCATCACATCAGTTTTCCCATGAAAATGCTGAGTTTCTTTAAGACTGTTACAACGACAGCTAAAAATTATCCCAATTAAAAAAAATTATCCCGATCAAGGGCTTTCACCAACATGTGGACTATGTTTTTATTTCTTATCTTCAGTTCTGTACGAGTGTCCTCAGCCAGTTCAGAAGCAAATAAAGAGCAACTCGCAAGAGCTTGTTTTACTGTGATACTCTGGTATTTTCTAGTTTTTCTCATAATCTGTTTTCAAGGTTTAGTTTTCAAGCTCTTCATCAACAGACTTCTTAGAAAGTTCTTCTTGCCAAAACTTCTCTTTTTAGTAATCAATGAATGATAGCCACACATACCCTCAATGTTATAGTGATTCCTCCATGAAACAGAAAAGCTGAAGAAGCAAGACGAGATACAAATTATGTTTTTTGCTAATGGAATGCTTTGTTTCCTGTCTTCTTCTTTTTTTTTTTTGAGACACGGTCGCGCTTTGTAGTTCAGGCTGGCCCTGAGCTCACTATGTAGCCCAGGCAAGCTTGGAACTCAGCAATCCTCCTGTCTCTGCCTCCCAAGAGCTGGGATTACAGGCTTGAGCCACCACGCCCGGCACTGTGGTATGTGGCGCTGACTGCTGGTGGACATGAGTCACCATGCCTGGTATTGTTGTTTGTGGTTACCGGGGATCAAACCAAGGACCTTGCGCTTGCTAGGCAGGCGCCAGAATCACTGAGCTAAATCTCTGGCCCTGCTTACTATCTTCTGTCAAGACTCTAGTGCTCTGAGGACAGTTTCATGCCACCTTGCCTCTTGCAAGTTACCAGGATTTCCAGTGTGCTCGGGATCAGAGTAGAGCCCCTACCCCTGCCAGCAATATCTTCATACAGTAACTCAAGGCATTTACCCGTGTCATTGATTCTAATGACTTCAGCAATCTCTGTTCCTTCAAAAGCAGGTGGATCTGGGGGCCGGAGGGTTGGCTCAGTGGTTCCGGCACCTGCCTCGCAAGCGCAAGGTCCTGAGTTCGATCCCCGGTAACCACATATAATGCTGGGTGTGGAGACTCATGCCCACCAACAATCAACACCGCATACCACAATGCCGGACGTGGTGGCTCACGCCTGTCATCCCAGCACTCGGGAGGCAGAGACAGGAGGATTGCTGAGTTCGCAGCGGCTTGCCTGGGCACCATAGTGAGCCCAGGGCCAGCCTGAACTACAAAGTGAGACCCTGTCTCAAAAAATAAAAAAATAAAAAAAAATAAAAGCAGGTGGATCTGTGAGGTGGATCTTCAGGTCTGCACCCCTCCCTTCTTTTCCTGACTGAATCGTGGTTATTCTGTAGATAGCAAAATGGCTGTGCTACTTCATTTCATTTTGAGGGATGAGTAGGTTTACACTGTTCAACCACCTTCGTGCCAGGAGTTATATCGGTGTTGGCTCTGAGACCCCTCAGGTGAGTTGGGTTTTGGCTGGCATTCCTTTCGTTCTCCCAACATGGCCTGGGCCCTCTCTCCAAGGATAGCTTCCACGTCTCCAGCTGGAGGCTCGATGATTGGTCCAGGACACTGCACTTGTGTGTGTGGTAGAGGCGATGGGGTTACGAGTCTGTGGGGCTTCCAGACCCGGACTCGGGGCCCCGAACGAGCTGGACCTGGATTTGTTCCTGGCTTTGCTGCTTCTTGGCTTGGGGACCTTGGGCAAAGCTTGACCTCTCTAGCTTGTAGTTTCCTCATCTGCAAAACCAGAATCCTCATCCTCATTGTCATCATCGCCTGTTAAGAAGCCTGGTGGGGTAGCGGCAGATGTGCAGCTCACCCCGGCACTCAGGGAATCACGGTGGCTCTGTCTGGCTTGCTTGGAAACAGCCAAGTCCTAGCCCCGAAGTTCTCCTCTGGGGCGGTGGCCCAGGGACAGTGTGCCAAGGACACGGCCCAGCCTGCGGTCTCCAGGCTGGGACAGGGCCTGGCTGAGGCACCTGCAGGAACAGGTCCTTCATGTCTGCCAGTGCTCAGTGATGCCCAGATTGGACCTGCAATGGGGCCAGCTGGCATCTTCCAGGCCCCTCCAGCCCTGTGGGCTGCAGGGTCTGAAGCACCGGGGTCAAATCCTGCTCTATTTCTCGCCAGCTATGTCACCACAGGGGCCTCCTGAGCCCTGGTTCCTGCCTCTGTGAAATGGGATAAAAATGGCTAAACTTGGGGGCTGGAGATTTAGCTCAGTGGTCCCAGCGCCTGCCTCGCAAGCGCAAGGTCCTGAGTTTGATCCCCGGTAACTACATACAATGCTGGGCGTGGTGGCTCAGGCCCACCAGCAATTAATACCACATACCACAGTGCCGGGCATGGTGGCTCACACCTGTTATCCCCAGCACTCAGGAGGCAGAGGCAGGAGGATTGCTGAGTTCGAGGCTTGCCTGGGCTACATAGTGAGTGAGGGCCAGCCTGAACTACAAAGCAAGACCCTGTCTCAAAAAAAAAAAAAAAAAAAAAAAAAAAAGAAAAGGATAAACTCTGATCTAAAGGTTTAAAATGCAGATAAGATCAGCCACTGCCTGCCCTAAACCCTCCCTTGGAAGACAGCCTTGGCCGTGCCCAGAGCCTGGCAGTGTGCCAAAGGGTCATTTCTCATCCACCCATCAATCACTTATTCAGTCGCCATTTCCCTCTCCACCTGCTGCGTGGCAGCCCGAGCTGGTGCTGGGCATGGAGCTGCACAGCGGGCACCCCAGCAGCCTCCTTGTGGCTGGATCCGGAACCAGCACGGGGCCAGGCGCTCCCCGGAGCTCTGATGTGCCTTCGAAACCTAGGGGAGCCCAGGGTCCCCAGCCCTCCCGAGTAGGTGCCCCTGAGCCCCCCTCCACACTGTCCTGGAGCTACTGGTGGCTGGGCAGGACAAGCGACTCCCCGGCGGGGCCTTCTGCTGAGCCCCGGGCCAGGGTTGCACCCTTGTCACCTCTGGGTGAGGTGTCTCGGGCGCATGGGGTCTGAGCAGCCCCAGCACTGGCTCTGATTGCTCTGGAGACTTTTCCTGCAGGGCACACACGGGAACGTCTGACGTCAGTCGGCTGTCACCTGGGCAGGAGGGACGCGAAGGCCAAGGGTGCCACAGGTGGGCGCTGTTAGCCAGTGCCAGGCTACGCCGTCTCGCCGCTGGGGCTGGGCTGGCGCCACCTGGTGCCTGCATGAGGCAGTGCCGCAGTCCGGAGCCGCCGCCGCCCCAGCTGTCAGGTTCTCCCAGAGGCGACAGCCTTGGACGCTCGTGCCCCCCGCGGTCCCGCTGTGCCAGGCGACGCCAAGGGCTTGGTTTGGGTAACTCCAAACTCCACACCCACAATGGGTGCTGCGGAAACCCGAGCCCACGTCTCCCCAGAAAGGGACCTGCCTGCAGCCTGGCGGAGTTCCCAGGGGGTGCCCTCCTCGTGCCCCCACGTGCCACCGAGATACAGCCCGAAGCCACCGTCATCTGGGTGGGCACGGCCACTGCTCCCTCGATTCCAGTTCCAGCGTCGTCCCGAAGGTCCGGCGAGAACCCAAGTCAGGACGGGCCTGGATGCCCAGAATCCTCCGGGTCCCGCATCATTGTCCCGCTCGGTCTGTCCTCTGTCTCTGTCTCTCCCCTGTCTCTGTCTCTTCTGTCTCTGTCTCTGTCTCTTCTGTCTCTGTCTCTCCTCTGTCTCTGTCTCCCTCCCCCTCCCCCATGTGGGCAGCTCACAGGGGCAGAGCAGAGCTGCGGTCCCTGCTTCCTCCTCACCGAGTTCATCGCACTGTACCCGGTACACAGAGGTGCTCGGCAAACACGGAGCGGAAGATGGATCTGAAGGAGCTCCGCACGTTGGTTTAAGAGGACGAAGCAGGCCTCGGTGGGTCCTCGCCCGCGTTCACCAGCTGCCAGCTGTGCAGCTTTGGGCAGGTGCGCTCACCTCTCTGGGCCTCAGCTGGCAAACTAGAATAAAGAGTGGGCGCCTCGTGTTCTGACAGCGTCGAGCGCGTTCGTCCCCCACGCGGCAGCCTCAGCCGAGCCCGGGTCAGACACACCGTGTGCGGCCCCGTCCCGCTCGCGGCTGCTTCCTCCTGCCAGCCGCTCAGCCCTGAAGGCGAGCCCAGGACCGCAGCCGCCTTCCGCGCCTGGCGCACAGGAGGTGCTCACGAAGCGCAGGTCTGAGGGGAGGACGTTGGGCAGAGACTCCTGCTGCTGCGCAGAGGGCGGAGGCCTCTCCATTGCTTCGGGGGAGGGAATCGAGGCTCCCAGAGGGCACAGACAGCCCGGGTCCCACAGGTGAGCGGCGCCCCCTCCGGGCCTGTGCGTGGCCATTCCGCAGAGTGGCCGGCAGGGGGCGAGCGCAGCCCGGGATGCTCCGGCTCCCCGACTTGGTCCCTTAGGCGCTGCAGGCGAGTCGCGCCCGCGCTGCGTGTGCGCAGAAACTCATCAAAAGTTGCGGCGCGTGTTGACATCGTTGAAAACGCAGCACAGCCCAAGACAAGTCGCCGTTAACACCCTCAAAACACTCCTCGCTTGGAACACGCTCCTCCCATCGCGCTCTGCACTCTCCGAAGCAGTTCCCCAAGTCCTCTTGCGTAGTCTTTTTATGAAGTGTCATTAAGAAAAAAAAAAAAAAGCCTAAGGCGGATGCCTCTACTGAGCGTCATCCAAGGGAAAGGCACGCTCGTTTTCACCTGGCACCGTGTGACTTCTGGCTCTTCCCCGAAGTCAGAATGAGCAGGAGAGGTAAGTCAGGACGTCGAGGCAGTCACGGTGCCTAGGAAGAAAGAGGACTTCCAGGACTGCCTGGGGAAACGGCAAGGACAACGAGGATTTCGGCGGGGTGGGGGGTGGGGGTGCCTGGAGGGGCCATTAAGGGCGATGTATCTTTTACTGTAACAAATTTAGAGAAAGTTCAACCTTCACTGTATTCTTCGGTCACACCGTGCACGACTCATACATTACCTCCTGCAGTCTCTGCCTCGCGAAGCGGCGGTTTGGCCCGCTCCGACCGCGCGTCTCGGAGGCAGTGCTGCCCCCTGCAGGAGGGGCCTGGGGACAGCACCTTGCTCCTCCCGACTCTGCAGTCACTGTTGGGCAGCGTTATGTTTAGTCCGAAGGGACGGAGGGGAGGGCTGAACGTGGCCAAGAGGGGGCCGCAGAGTGGGGCCGTTTGCTTATCTACTGCATTCATGGCCTCTTCGCGTCAGAAGATCAGAGACTCAGGGACTCTGGGAGGGAGGACAATGCTTGGGCCTTCTTGGGTAACGATGGCTGGGGGAGCCAGGGGCACAACGCTGCTGAAGGAACAGGAGAGGTGGCCAGGCTCACTCCATGGAGGCCTGGAGGCAATGTCGGGCCACCAGTGCCTGTTATGGGACATGAAGGCCTTTGAGTGTTGAAGAGCTGTCAGTGTTCCCTGCTGCAGATGGGGAGGTTGAGGCCGGGTGCGGGGCCTGCCCCACAGATCCTGCCTCGTGTGTCTGGGTCTCTCGCACCGCCCAGGGTGGGCCCCTGGAACAGCCTCGACTAGAACTCCTCTCCGCCCAGCCCACGCAGACCAGGTGCCCGGTGAGTGCCCACTGGGTGCCCCGCCAGGCCTGCCAAGCCAGGCAGTAGAGAGGCCTTGTCTGGTGGATGGCTTTTTTTATTTCTGTTTTGTTTGTGTAATAGGAAAATGTTCCCTGTGCCACCAACTCTTTCCTGGGCAGGGTCTGGAAACTATTTACAGATGGGAAATAATTTTAGGGGAAGAGAACGGCTAAAATTACAGACCAGGCTGTCGCCAGCAACCGCTGAGAAGAGCAGGCCTCGCCCTGGAACTTCACTGAGGCTGGAAGGGTGGGCGGTCTGAGTCTGGGGCTGGAGAACCTTCCTTATATGGCGGCCTAGGCCCTGTGGTCTCCAGACATCAGGTGGCTGCTTTAGGGACTTTGGAAGAGGGTCAGACACCCTCATCTGCCCATGTCCATTCTGCCTATCACCCGCGAGCTCAGAACTGTCCCTGTGGCCTCTGGTCCAGCGGCCACTTCACAGGAAGTCCTGAGGGAAGACTGTGCTGTGTGACCCCATGGTGTTCCCTTCAGCGTGACCCAGAGCCAGGGGACTTCTGCAGGCCTCATGGCTCGGTCCGGCCCGGACACAAATTGTCAGGAAAAGCAAGAGATGGAGGGAGGGAGAAAGGGTATTAAATGAGACATAAACAACACCATGCTTTTTAAAGATGGGCAAGGTAGCACGTAATGTCTAAGCACACTCAGGGCAGGCTAAAGGCAGCCCAAGTGTTGACTTTCAAAGTAAGAGTCGTGTTGTTAGGGAAGGAGAGGAGGGGGCTTGCTGTGCGTGTTGGGGGCTGAGCACCACAGGCTCTGGGAATGGTCCTGGACAGATGGAGCGGACAGGGAGGGGAAGGAGGCGGAGGTGGGAGAGGGCCAGGCCCACAGCTGGAGGCAGGGCACCAGGCACCAGGCCTCACTGTGAGGTCAGGTCAGTGGGAGGAGCCACCTGACAGGTCTCTGGGTCTCCGGGCAATGTGCTCTCTGCCTTTTAGCTGGCCAGGGCTGAGGAGAGCGGGACCATCCCTGGCAGCCGGAGAGAAGGCCCTGGGGCAGCAGGGCAGAAGCCGGGAGGCTGGGAGGCTGTGTTGCAGACATCCGTGGGATGCGGCTGGGACTGGCGAGGGGTGAAGGCGCTTCCTGGCTCAGTGGCGCGACCCTCGCCCTCTCCCCACCCGAGCTGTGTGACCTTGGGCCAGTCTGTCTTTGTTTTCTCCTCTGCTAAATGCGGATGACAGTACCTGCTTAGAGGGTGCTTGTGGGGTTCAGATGAGTCACCATGTGGAAGACACGTGGCTTCTGGCGGGTGCTACGAAGCGTCGGTCACTGCCGTGTGATTTACTGTCAGCTTCATCGTCTCTTCCAGACTTCGAGGCAGGGAACACAGACTCTGGATGCTGTGGTTTCACTCTAGAAGTGGAGCGTGTCATCCATTTGCCTTGTTCCGGCCTCCCAGGGCCCAGGCCAGACCATCCGAGTCCTCTGGACCCCTCTGGTGCCCGGACCCCCACCTCTGGGTCTCTGACCCTGGCCCAGTCTTCCTGTGTGCCTCCTAACCTGGGCCCATGTTGCCCCAGAGGACATGTGCCAGGGGGCGCCTGGCACATCCTCCTACTCTGACCTGCCCGGCCACCTGTCCCGGAGATGTGCCCCATCACGTTACCTGTGACAATTATTTCTCCTAAAATGGCCACTTGTCTTGTTTCCATGGCTACTGCCCCACCCAGGACCCTTTGCAGGGGCAACACCCTCCTTGCTTATCTCTGAGAAAGGTGTCGTGTTGAACGTCAAGTCCTGCAGCCTGGCGCACAAGTTCGAACCGTGCCGATGCCCCTCAGCATTCGGGACCATGCGACACCTGGAGCCGTGACTGAGAGGGTGTGGAGGGCAGGGAGGAGGGAGTTTCGGGTCCACATCGCTTTCCTGCTTTGAGAAATACATGCCACAAGCAGGTGAGACATGGGAACTGGGGCTGCAGATGTAGCTCAGTGGCACAGCGTTCGCCTAGCTTGTTTGAGGCCCTGGGCTCCATCCTCAGTACCAAAAAGCAAAGAAATTCAAATGGAAAAAGTCTGCAGCGAGAGTTGACCTTTTTGTCCCGGTTTCTCCACTCCCATTCCCAAGGAGCCTGTTTGCCGGGCTTTTCCTCAGAGAGTCTGCACCCTGCAAACACGCGTGACGGAACCCACTCCGTGTTGCAGAGACCCAATCTTCCCACGTCCTGCAGCTTTTTCCCACTCGCCCTGCCCTCTTGCGCTTCTGGATCCAGCAGGGCACTCTTGGCAGCATCCATGCCCTGCTGGGTTGCTTCCCACGGGCTGCTGCCCACCTGTACCTGGCACCCTCCTTAGAAGGAGGACCTGGAGGATGTCTCCAACTCTTCACCATTATGGAACAATACTGTGCTACATTTTCATTTAATATCTCTGTGTGTGTGTGTGTGTGTGTGTGTGTGTGTGTGTGAATATATCTGCAGGAGAAACTGCCGAGTCAGATTTTATGACAGATTTGTGCCCTCTGCATTTTGACCCATGGGGCTCAGCCGTGCTTTATAGAAATTGTGCCAACTTTTCTCCCATCGACAGCTTGCAAGGCTGTCTGTTTCCCACAACTCAGTCCAACCTCAGACTCCTTAGAATGGCGGACAGCGAGGGCTAGAGAAAAAAAGACAGTGGAGACTTGGCATAATTTCAGAGTTTACGAGGGCAGGAAAGTCAGTGGCCCAAACTCCCCGGCTCACCATTATTTACCAAGTACACACTGTTGTGTGGAGATGAGACCACCCCGGAGGAGCAGAGACCCCCCCACCCGGGTGATGAACTCCAGTCAGCCAATTTGGAGTTTTAATCAGAATTTATTAGCAGATTCGAATCTGGGCTGCCTCCGCCACTAAAAGAAACGCGGGCCGGGAGCAGCAGCGGTGGCTGATGACAGTCCTCTTTTAAGCAGAATTCAAACAGGGGGTGGAAGACTACGGGGCAGTCCCTTACTGGTCTTTGGGCTTTACAAGTCTTGCGGTTTTATGTACCTTGTTAAACGAAGTTTTATTTTTGCTAGGGTATATCATGTTACTTCCCAATACAGCATCTTGTTTGCCTGGGCTGACCTAGCTTTAACCTTTCAGGTAGGGAACTGGGGGGTGGTGGTAATTTTCCACTCTTCATTCCCCACTGCTTTATGTTACTCTAGTGGTCGAATCATTGACCGGAATAGAGCAAAGCAAGCAAGCAATCATACAGAAGCAAGAAGTATTGCAGTTAGCTAAGTCTTGATGTGGAGCCTTTTTAGGCGGGTGTGGTGGATCCAAGCTGTCTTTTCCGCCACTCGAGCTGCTGTCGGAGTGCTGATGATGATCGGGTAAGGTCCTTCCCAGTGGGGTGTTAGCCGTGCGGGGTTGATCTTTTTTATGTAGACCAGGTCACCGGGGACAAACAGGGGTTTCACTGAGGCAAAACGGTCTGGACGCAGCTGGGTTTCCTCTAGCGTGGTCCTGGCCTGAGTCCGAGCGACCTGCAAGGCTTGTAAAAACTTTTAAACACACCAAGCTCTGCTTGTTACAGAGTAAGTCAAACACAATTATGGCAAACGGAGGCGCACAAGCTTTGAGGGAACAACTGTGTAGCCAGTTTTCTCAAAGCTGAGCAGACTAAAGATATTGTTGTAGAGCTGTATTTTTTTGCAGTGGCTCTGGTCTATTTTATTTAATACTGTTGTTTAATCTCAGACAAATGTTCTAGTCTTAACCGGGGCACAAGAGGGGGCTTTAATTCCTATAATATCTTAAAAGGGGAGTAACCCTTTTTTTTTTCTGGGGTACACCTGACCCGGAGGAGAACCTGAGGAAGCAAACTTACCCAGTCGCTACCAGTTTCTATTTTTATTTTTTGTAATTAGTTTCTTTATAGTTCTATTTACTCTTTCTATTTGTCTTGAACTTTGTGGGTGGTAGGCACAGTGTCTACAGAAGCAGGGCCATTATCTGAGCCTAATCGTAAAGGCAATCTGAATCAAGGAATGATTTCATTAACTAGATACTTTAAGACTACCTGGGCTGTCTCTCCCCTAGTTGGAAAAGCCTCTACCCAACTGGAAAAGGTATCAATGAACACTAGGAGGTATTTATAGCCTCCCTTTGTTGGGGTCCTCTTGGTAAAGTCAATTTCCCGATGTTCCCCCAGTTGTTCTCCTCTCTGTCGGGCGTTATTATCTTTGACTGGGGAGACAGGGTTGGCATTTACAGTGGCGCAAGCAACACACCTGCTAACTATATCATGTGACATCTTGAATACTCCTCGGACTAGGTAGTGCTTTCGGATGAGTTCTGCCAACTTGTTTTCTCCCAGGTGGGTGGCACGGTGGGTTTGTTCAACCACTCACCTCCCCACTGCTTTTGGCAGCCACGTTTGCCCGTCAGGAAGCTTATACCAGCCGTCGAGTGTTTTAGTCCCTCCTAATCTTTTAGCCAATTTATCATCTTTTTTTTTTTCTTTTCAGTCGGGTGAGGGGTGACTGACAAAGTACATACCGGACTTTTCTGTGCCACTGCTCTCGCCGTCTCATCGGCGAACTGGTTTTTCCTTATTATGGAGGAGTCCCCCTTTTGATGACTCTTACAATGTATTATAGCCACTTTACGGGGCTTTTAAACTGTTGCTAAAAGGGCCAATATTTCTGAAGCATGTTTTATGTCTTTTTCCCCTGCTGTGAGAAGGCCTCTTTTCTTATAAATGGTCCCGTGTACATGGAGGACGGTTTGGATTCGGCTCTCTGCCAAGGATCGGGCTCCCTCTTTTATTTGAAAGCCCAAATAAGTTACCTCCTGACGACATAGTTGAGCCTTTTGGGCTGAGACACGGTAACCCAATTTACTCAAGGTTTTTAACAGGTCCTTTGTCACTGAAACACAAGAGTCTCTACTTTTAGTAGCCACAAGGAGATCATCTACATATTGGAGGGTAGCCT
>PVIC010037029.1:0-17654 GCA_004025085.1 Thryonomys swinderianus
GCGTCAAGATTGCACAGAAAAATGGTCTCCACTGCTCCGCTGAACTTAACCGTCTAGTTTTATCGAGACCTTTTAACTGAAACTGACCGGCTCACGACCTCACACGGCCCCTTCTTTCTTCCCAGCGCTGGACTGCGGACGTGGCTGCTTTCTGTCGGTCTGGAGGTGGAACCTGAGAATTAAATTGGTTCTACACCTAATGATTTACTTTTCGTCCGAGGTAGAGGGGTAACTTAGAATTTATTTATTTATTTTTTATTATTTTTTGAGACAGGGTCTTGCTTTGTAGTTCAGGCTGGCCCTGAGCTCACTATGGTGCCCAGGCAAGCTGCCGCGAACTCAGCAATCCTCCTGTCTCTGCCTCCCGAGTGCTGGGATGACAGGCGTGAGCCACCACGTCCGGCATTGTGGTATGCGGTGTTGATTGCTGGTGGGCGTGTCTCCACGCTCAGCAGTATATGTGGTCGCCGGGGATCGAACTCAGGACCTTGCACTTGCGAGGCAGGCGCCGGAACCACTGAGCTAACCCTCCAGCCCGAAACTGGGATTCTTTCTAGAAAGTCCTTATCTATGCTGTGTCTTCAAGACTATTAACCTATTTTGTCTTCCAGTAAGTTAAGTATTTCTGTTTTAGTATTTAGATCTTTGGTTCATTTTAATTTTAATTTAGTACAAGGTGAAAGATAGGGGTCTAGATTAGATCCTCTACATGTGAACAGTCAGTATTCCCAACGTAATTTATTTAAAGGCTCCCTTTCCTCTAGCATATGTTTTTGGGTCTTTTTGTCAATGATTAAATAGCTGAATATTTCTGAGTTTTTTTCTTTATCTTTTGTTCCATTCCATTGAGCCACATGTCTCTTTTTGCCAGTATCATGCTATTTTTAGCACTGTAGGTGTATAATATGATTTGAAATCCTCTTGCTTTCCTCTTTTTACCCACAATTGCTTTTGCTATTCCAGGCCCCTTCTGAATCCATGTGAATATTAGGATTGCTTTCTCTAGTTCTGTGAGGAGTGTTGGTGGTATTTTGTTTTGGATTGCATTAAATTTGTATATCAGTTTTGGAAGTCTGACCATTTCCATTATATTGGTTCTGCCTATCCAGGAACAACTAATATCTTTACATATTCTGATGTTTCCTTTTATCTCCTTTTATGGTTTTATTATAGAGGTCTTTCACTTCCTTGGTTAGGTTAATTCCTAAGTATTTAACCATTCTTGATACTATTATGAATGGTATAGTTTTCCCTAATTTATCAATGGGTCCATTATTGGTATATGGGAATATCATTAATTTTTGTTTGTTGATTTTCTATCCTGCTACATTGGTGACTTTGGTTATTAATTCTAGGCATCTTTGCCACTTCAAAAATGGGCATCTGAAATGAACAGACTCTTTTCAGGGGAAGAAGTAAAAGCTGCCAAGAAGCAGATGAAGAAATGCTCAACATCACTGGTCACTTGAGAGATACAGATGAAAACAACACTAAGATTTCCTCTCACTCCACAAAGAATGGCTGCTATCTCGAAATTAGCCAGCAACAAATGCTGATGAGGTTGTGGAGAGAAAGGAAACTTCTCCACTATTGGTGGGAATGTAAACTGATGCAACCACTATGGAGGTCAGTGTGGAGATCTCTGAAAACTTACAGAATTCCCACTTGATCCTGCTATTCCCCTGCTAGGGATATACATGAAAGAATTAAAAGATTCATACCATAGTGACATGTGTATACCCATGTTTATAGCAGCTCAGTTTGTAATAGCTAAATTTTGGAAACAACCCAAATGCCCATCAACTGGAGACTAGATAAAGAAGATGTGGTTTTTCTATAAAATGGAGTATTACTCTGCCTTAAGAATGATAAGTTTGAGTCATTTATACTCAAATAAACATACCTTGAGGATACACTCATAAGTGAAATAAATAGGTCACGGTGTGTAAATATATCTTTTCTCTGATATGAGAAACTGAAGATGTAAATGTGTTCTAGAATGTATTATGGATATTGTGAAATTGAAAATATTAAAAGAAAAATTAGGTGGAGGGGTGAATAAAGAGTGGAAAGAAAAAATGTGACGGTGATAAAGGGAAACAAAGCTTATGTATATAGGGGATGGGGGTTGTTGGGTGAATAGGGGAATGAGAAAAATGAGAATTAAATCATATCATATATGGGTACAAATTCTTGATATTGAGTGTGATCATGATATGTATATACAACATACCAATAAAAATTAAAAAAAAATTCTAGAAGTCTTTGGTTTAATTTTTTGGGTATTGTATGTAGAGAATCATGTTGTCTGCAGATAATCACAATATGACATCTTCTTTGTCTATACGCATCCCTTTTATTTTTTGTCTTGCCTGATTGCTTTGGCTAATGTGTCAAGTACTATACTGAATATGCGTGGTGATAGTGCACATTCTGGTCTCATTCCTGATTTTAGAAGGAAAGATTTACTTCTCTCTGTGTAATATGATGTTAGTGTTAGGGTTGTTACAAATGGCTTTAATCAGGTTGAAATGAGATCCTTCTGTACCTTTTTTTTTTTTTTTGAACTACAAAGGTTCTCACTTTGTAGTTCACTACGGCCCTGAGTTCACTATGTAGCCCAGGCAAGCCTCGAACTCATAGCAATCCTCTTGCCTCTGCCTCCCAAGTACTGAGATTACAGGCATGAGCCACCACGCCTGGCATTGTGGTATGTGATGCTGATTGCTGGTGGGTATGAGTCACCACACCTGGTATTGTTGAATGTGGTTACCAGGAATCAAAGCAGAGACCTTGAGCTTGCTAGGCAGGCACCAGAACCACTGAGCTAAATCTTCAGCTCTGTACCTATTTTCTTTAGTTTTTATCACAAATTGATTTTGGATTTTGGAAAAGACTTTTTTTAATGTATTGAGATGATGTGGTTTTCCCCCTTCCTTTCTGTTTGTCTATTACAGATCTTGACTTACATATGGTAAAGTATCCTTATATCAATGAAATGAAATCTACTTAGTCATAAAGTTTGATCTTGTTGATAATTTGTTGTATTCTGTTTGCAAGTATCTTCTCTATGTTCATGAAAGCACTTGGTCTATAGTTTTCATTTTTTGGTTGGATTTTGTTGAGTTTTGGAATAAAAGAAATGTTAGCTTCCAGAAATGACTTTGAGAGTACTCTTTCCCTTTCACTTTCATTAAAGTGTTTGAGGAGTACTGACATTAGATCTTCACTGAAGTTCTTGTAGAATTTGACAGTGAATTCATTAGGACCAGGGATTTTCTTTATTGGTAGGTTTGAAAAAATTTTTAAATTTTTTATTGCTGTCTTAATATCCCTTACTTTCCTTAGATTACTTATGGTTGTTCTATCTCCTTGGCTCAGTTTTGGTAGTTCATATGTATCTAGGAGTTGACCCGTTTTGTCTGAATTCCCCAATTTATTGATGCACAGTTTATGAAGTAGCTGCTAATAATCTTCTGGTTGGCAGTGTCCATGCGGCTTTGCTCTTTCCATTCCTAAGGGCATTGATTTAAGTCTTTCTTGCCTCTTTTTGGTAAGACTGGCCGGTTTTGTCTATTTTGTTTATTCTTTCAAAGAAATAGGTCTTAGGTTCTTTGATTTCCTGCATTTAAAATCTGTTTTACTGATTTCTGCTCATTCTTCATAATTTCTTTTTTTTTTTTTTTTTTGGAGACAGGGTCTCGCTTTGTAGTTCAGACTGGCTCTGAGCTCACTATATAGCCTAGGCAAACTTCAGCAATCCTCCTGTCTCTGCCTCCCGAGTGCTGGGATGACAGGCGTGAGCCACCACACCTGGCACTGTGGTATGCGGTATTGATTGTTGGTGGGCCTGTGGCTCCACGCCCAACATTGTATGTGGTTTCCGGGATCGAACTCAGGACCCTGCGCTTGTGAGGCAGGTGCCGGAACCACTGAGCTAACCCTCCGGCTCCATAATTTCTTTTCTTATGCTAGCTTCAGCTTTGGATTATTCTTGCTTTCCAGGACCTTGAGGTACATCATTAAGTTATTTATTTGAATTGCTCTGTTTTTCTGATGTGAGCATTCACATCCTTCTTATAGCTGATTTCATTATGTCCCTCAAGTCCTAGTGTGTTGTACTAGCATTATTGTTTAGTTATAAGAACTGCCTTATTTCATCCTTGATTTCTCCTATGACCCACTGATTTATTCCAGAGTATATTGTCCATGTGTTTGTGTAATTTCTGTGGTTTCTTTTCCCATTGATTCCTAGCTGCAGTGTGTTATGTCTAGTAATATGCATGGCATAATTTTGATTCTATTGAAGTTACCTAAATATACTTTATTGGTTCCATGTATTCCTGGAAAGAGTGTGTTTTCTGGTGCCAGGGGCAATACTATATAGATATCTATTAAATTAATTTTTTAGAAAGTATAGTTAACTCTGTTATTTGTTTGTTGATTTTTTTCTCTAGTTGAACTTTCTATTTGTGGTAGAGGAGTACCATTATAGTTATAGTGACGCTTTATGATCTCATATCCACTAAAGTTTGTTTTATGAATTTGGGGGTGCAATTCTTGGGGCACATGTTTATAATTGTTATCTGTTCCTGCTGAATTGTTCTTTTTTTAATCTTGTTTGCCTCTTCTAATCAGTTTTGGCTTAGAATCTACTTTGTCTGAAAATAGCATAGCTATTCCTCCTTGTTTTGGAGTTCTGTTGTATGGAATGTGGTTTCATATCCTTGAATTTTCAGTCTATGAATTTCTTTGTGGGTTAAATGTGTTCTTGCATACAGAATACCATTGGATTTGTTTCCTGATCCATTCTGTCAGCCTTTTGACTGGCAAATTGAGACTATGTTCAATAGAGGGCAGTGATGTTATTCAGCAACCTACAATGCATAGGGAGCTTCCAAAAATAATTATCTGGCCCTAAGTGTCCATAGTGGAGAGAGAAGAGCCTTCATCAAGGCTGGGTGGGCCTCTTCCTTAGATGACTTCTCATGCTTTCGTCTAAACAAGAAGCTTGGTAAACACTTACAGAGGGAACCCAGAAGGTAATAACTAAAGAGAGCACTGTCTTAGGAGGAGTTATACTGACCTCTGGGCTCAGCTGTGCCTTGATTTATATATACTATTTGGTTATGTGACTTATTCGCTTTGTTTGGATTATTATAACGTCTTTTTCTCAAATTCCTATGAAGTCCCCAGAGTGACTAGGTTTGCAGATAGGGCCTTTTAAGATGTAATTATGGTTAACTGAAGACATAAAGTGTGGCCCTATGTGATAGAACTGATCTCTTGGAAGAAGAAGAACATGCATGTAGAGAACTCTCAAAGAGCAGAAGCCACGCATGGCTACCCGAGAGAAAGGCTTCACCATGAACCAAGCTACTGGATCCCTGAGCTTGGACCGGCCGGCCTCAGAACGGTGAGAGGAACCAGTTCTGCTGCTGAAGCTCTCTAGTCTGGGGTTTTTGTGATGCCAACCCAGGGCAGACTGCAGGTGGACCTCACTGTTCATGCTGCCTGGACTGTTCCCCTTTCTTCTCAGAACATCATCTTGATTCTCTTTTGGAACTCTTATTCCTGCATCACTGCCTGGACCTCTTTTAGGGTGGACTTCTCCTTCTGATTCAGATGGCCCATCTACGACTTAGGGTTTAATTAGAGCACCCTGTTTCCTTGTCCATAGTAAGTAAAACCAGGCCAGTGGCAGTTATAGGTAGGTGTTCATTGCATCTACTGAGTTAAGACAATGTGATCACAAAGCTGTCAGGTGTCTTCTTCAGAATTTTTGCACTGAAGAAAGAATTAAGGGAGGGAGAATACCTGAGTCTTTGCGATGTTTAAACCCCTCCATCTAGCTTGACATGATAGGCAGGTGGATAGGAGCCACAGGAATTTTTTTTGAAGAGTGAATAATTTTCTGTATTCACTTAGGTCTATTTTACTTTTATTTATCTTATTTTTTTGTATTTCACCTTCATATATTTATTTTCTTCTTTTTTAAAAAATGATTCTATAGGTACATTTTATATACACATTATAATTTTTTAAAAACTTGCAGCAAAGCAAATACCACCTATAATTTCCTTTAATTTGAAGAAGGAGGTTTGCCTTACCACTAGGAAACTGTAGGATGCCCCAGACTAAATCACATAGGAGAGCAGATACCTGAAAATGATGACGACACAAAAGTTTTCCTCAAAGAGCTATATTGGTCATCAGTTAAACTTCAGGGATATAATGGGATCAAAAGTCACTCCAAAACTTCTCTCTGGTGAAAGTTAAATTTTGAACATGAGGGGTTTTATTACATTGCAAAAGACTCAAGTTCTGGTAGTGCAGGAAGAAGATAGGGAGGTGAAGAAATGTAACCGAAAGCTGGTCTCGAATGCACCCAGGCACGCTGGCCTTGCTGATGAGAAACCAAGCACTACATACATTCCATGTGCAGAAAGAGGGGTTACAGTTCCTAGAAGAAGACAGTCATAATTCAGAGGTAGTAAAAAAATAGCATGGGCCCTGAGGAGATTTTCTTCGAATGCCTACATACATTCCACCTCACCTCATTTAGACAATGTCATGAGTCAGAGCAGATTCCCATGCAATCTGGCATGCTTGTCATAACAGGACATTTGAATAGAAGACATCCCTTCCCAAGAGAAATTCCTACTAAGGAGCTGTGTTGCTTAATGGGGTTTAAAGATTCCTGGTAAGTTTCAGGGCTTGTTTGCATGAAATTTACATTAGAAAAAAAACAACTGTAGGCCGAGCTCCATTTAAAGGGAAATAGGCTTTCTCCAGGCAAGGATTAAGAGGGGTTGGCCCACTGCTGTCATTAGCTGACAAGGGCAATATTCACTTTATGAGAGAAAGGAGGCAGGTCTTGGGTTTGAATAGGGAATTAGAGATAGAGTTTTCTAGAAGCTACCAAAGTTTGAATTACTTCAAAAGTGACCTTGGGATTATTCCTGACAGTGTTTGCATTCATGATGTCACCGAGGTGATTGGTCATCAGATTCTCACGGGCTTTGGAAATGGGACAGAAGTAACTCGGTTAGTATGTGGTTGCAGCTTTTTTGTATTCTTGATTTTGGGACAAATTTTAATAGAGAAGGTCAGTTTTCTATCACCATTTAGCTTAGAAGGCTTTGGAATAAGCTTTAACTAAGTGAGGAACCCAGTGAACATAGAAACTGTAGTCCAGGCTGTCCAGGGAAGATTCTTTAATAGGCTAGTGATTTCAAAACTAATTAGTGTTAGGGGAAGAGTAAAATTAATGATCTCATGCGCTTCACTTCAAAATTTCAGCCTTACATTTTCTTCTTCTAACATTTTCAAATGATAGTCACTTGTTCAGGAAATAGTTTTTGAACTATAAGGCAGAGAAATCAACGCGCATTTACTCAAGTAAAAATACTGTTAAATGGCACAGTAAGGATTATCTTGCACAATTCATAGAGAAGGATATGTGCTCAGAGAAAAGCAGGCTTTGACTGCAAATGCCAAAGGCTAGTCTAGTTTGACAATCTTGTACCTAAATATTGCTAATTCCCAAACATATGCCATCCTGGGATTGGGTCAGCATTCAAGTTATTCATGATTCCTATGGACACAGTTTTCAAAGTTTATTTTGCAGCTGAGTACCGGGACGAAGATAATTCTTTCACCTAGGGAAAAATTTGTGAATGAAATGGAACCTCTCAGTAGTGACTCTTTTCCAAATGTATATTCTTACAGAGCCTGACAGCAGGTCATTTAGATCGTGTGCTTAACACATCAACTTCCTCTGCCTTCTTTACTGGCCTCTTTTGTCTCCCTGGTTTATGTACTTCTCAAAGGCCATTTTAGAAGAAGTGCTGGTTAGGGCTTCTGGGAAAAAAAACATGGGTATGGTAGAGGACAAAGAAGTAGCCCCAGGCAGCCAGACATACCTGGAACCTTTAAAGTGAGGCTCTCCCTATACCCCTTGCTGAGCAGACACAGAAGAAGGAAGGATTCTTGTTGTCTTTTGTAAAGATGGGGGTTAGCTCTAAGGATTTCAGAACAACTGGAAATTCTTTGGTTGCCATTCCACCATTTTACAACTAGGTGGCATGGCTGTGATCAGCCTCCTAGGTGTATGTGAACGGTGGTACCAGTTTGGTCGCTGGTGCCCACACCCAGCAAATTAGCCTGGGTTGGTCCTAGTGGCAACTGAACAGCCTCTATCAGTCTTTGCTTGTCTGGAAAATCTGTCTCAAACACAGGAAATTTCACTCGAAGGTGATTTTTAGAAACACTTATGGGAGGATGTATTAGTCAGCAGCCTCATTTATGTTGGAAATGAGAGACATCCAATTCATTTTGGCTTAAACATAAAAAGAATTTTTGACACAAATCCTTAGGGAGTCACAGACTAGCTGGCTTCAGAAATAGATGAATTCAGGGTATCTGGTCTGATCAGTCTCATTTTAGCTTTGCTTTCTTCTATGTGATTTTTCTTTCCACACAGACCTTTTGTTATAGTGAGTCCTCAAGATTATATTCCACATAGAACCACTAATCTTAGCAAACACGAAACTGTCAGGAGCAATTCTATATAATTTTTGGGAAAAAATAATTTCACAGTTAAAACTATGATTAGGTCTTGCTTTCCTGTCTGTAGGCCAGCTATGGCACGTCTGACATAACTCCATCTTCACCTCCTGTAGCAACAAAGACCTCAATGGTCCCACATGTTGTAATGCAGGACTACACTGGGGGCTTCATCTACGTGATTCCTCATTGCTCAAGGATATAAGAATCTGCTGTCCACTCAGGGACCTGTTACATTAGTTACTCCTGATGGACCAGAGCTACTGCCCTCTGAGATACCTGTGGCATGCTGGCCTTTGAGTGGCCTGTTACATTCCTTACCTTCGATGGACTAAATGAAACTGTGCAAGCTCAGGGCCTTTTATCTTTGCTGCCGGAGTAGCACAGATCAGGCCCAAGCTCAGCTTTCTCTGTAAGTCTCATTTCTGTCTATTTATTAACTAATTGTGCTGTCAGGCTCCCAGGAGACTAGAACTTAACTACAAGGGTTCTAGAAACATCCAACTTTCCCTGTTCCCTGTGGGGAACTTTCCCATTCCCAATGGTTCCAGCGGTATTCCTGAGACTGATTCACTATGGGTGTATTTGAATCATGGTTAATAAGCTCACAGGGAAGACCAAAAATATAGTTTTTTCTGGAGCAAGGTTTGGGTGTGTATGTGTGTGCATGTGTGTGTGTGTGTGTCTGTTCGTGTGTGTGTGTGTGTGAGAGAGAGAGAGAGAGAGAGAGATCATCCCCCAGTAGAATCCCCAGACAGAGTGAAAAGGTACTGACTTAAAAAGAGAAGCAGATGTTATCACAAGAAGATCAGAGGCTAGAAGGTAGGCAAAAGCACTGTTTGCTATTGTTTGCCACAAGGAGACCCCTGCAAAGTCTGCTATTCACATTTAGGCACATAAGAACCGGTAAGGACTCAGATGAGACATAAACGTTCACATATCTTCATTCATGCCCAAAGGTTAGCTAAACCTGGATCATTCATTTGTGACTCAGGAAACTGATTAGGATGAGACTAGACTGGAAGGGACTCTACAAAGGGAAGGGAGACAAATTGCTTTTTTGGAGTACCTACCAAATAGCTATCATTTTCACATATGATTCATTCTCTTTTTATGATGCTTATTAAAGGCAAATCTTATTATTCTCACTTTAATATGGAGATGAATGATAATAATAGTTAATAATGCAACACAAACTCCGCTCATGGTTACACAGCTAGTGAGAATTTAGTTCTTGTCTTCAACCTAATATGTTCATGTTTATGTGACTGTATAAATTAGCAACTCAGAGGTCTCATGTTTAGTGGTGAGGGGGGGCCACAGCCTGAGACTAAAATGGCATATAGTGCTTGACACATTTTATGTCGATGGTTGTCTGTATCTCTTAGACTGCTCAGGCGGCTAGCGCAAAATACCATAGATGATGTACCTCGAACGACAGACATTTCTTTGTCACAGTCCTGAAGGCTGAGAAGTCAAAGGTCAAGGTGCTATCAAGGCTGGGTTCCTATTCTGGTGTGCAGATAGCCACCTTCTCATTGTATCCTAAAAGATGGAGAGCATGTAACCTCTACTCAGTTCCTTTTCTCCTTCCCTTTTTTAGTTATTTGAGGCAAGTTCTCTCTATCCAGTCCAGAATAAGCTTGATGCCACTTTGCAGCCCAGGGTGGGCTCTAACTTACAATCCTCCGACTCCAGCCTCCTGAGTTCTGGGATGTCAGGTGTTTACGACTGCATCTGGCCAGGTCGCTTCTTGGGAGTAACTGATACCATCTTGGGAATTCTCTTCTCATGACCTCATCAAAACCTAGTATTTTCCAAAGCCCTAACTCCAAATGCCAATGAATTGAAGCATAAAGATAAGAATAGGACAAATATGCAGTACAAAAATCTTATCCTCCCCTTCCATCCTAACTCTTGTTAATTCCTGGTCATTTATTTTCTTATCCTTTCCCTAGTCCTGCCTTATTTCTCTTTGTCAAACTATGATAGGTTTTTCTTTAGAAAATGATCTCTCTCCTCTTTCCCTCTCTCTGGATCTCTGATTTCAGGTATCCTGTGGTAGTTTTGTTGGGTTAACAAAGAGAAGAGAGCGTTGGGTCCAGAGGCTGCTTTGCTCCTATGCGATTTGATGTCCAAACTTTGTAGCCAGTGGAAACATGGAGTTCATCCTCTCTTTTACTCATGCTAATATCTTAAGATTTTTGGGCCAGTAATAGCTGTGAGTAGGAGCCACAATTAAGTTCCCGAAATAAGGAAGGGGGGACAAAGTCGCCCATCACAGTTTGATATAAAGCTTTATTTGGCATTGACTGAGAGTAACAAGCTTAAAGAGTTAGCTGGCTGGGCTGAGCAGATTAATAACTTGCCTTAGGTTATCGGCTGAGCTTCATCCAGAAATAAATCCTGTCTGATCTCTTGGTACACGCCATGAGATTATTTCATCCAGTCTGGAGGCAAGGATTTTTTTTGTCTTGTATTTGAGCAGCAAAATGACTATGGCATATTTTTTGTGTATCTCAGAGTTTGGCTGCTTTATGAATTAGAGCCACAGGAGAAAGATGGCTTGCTCACCATCATCAGAAATTTTATAATCAAGGAGCAAATAATTAAGCTAAGCCTTGGTTCTCAGGCTGTGAGCAATTTCCTGTCCCTCTTCCTCTCACGAGGAGATACTTTTGATGGTCACAACTAAGAGGAAGGCTATGGTACCACACAGTGAGCGTGTAGACTGGGGATGCTGAAAACATTCTGGGATGCACAAGACACCCTCACAACAGAGTTATCTTCCTCAAAATGTTGACAGTGCTGTGGTGAAGAAAAATCACAAGGACAGCGTTAGGCCACCAAAGATGACACCCAGGCTTTCGGACTATTTTCTTGTACCCACAGTAGGTGACGTTTCTCTTTGGCAGAAACTGTTGCTGAAGGCCTTAGTTCTTGGGTTACTTTTTGATCAGTGCTGTACCACATTACCATGAATTCAGTGGCTTCCATATTATAGCTTTCTTATCTGAGGGTCAGATATATTACGTTCTTTCTGGAGAAAATGGAGAAGCAACTGCTGTTTGCCTTTCTTGGCTTCTGAAAGCTGGCCACATTCCCTGCTTGGTGCCTCTCTTCCTTCCACAGTCTCTTCACTCACGTACTCACCTTGTATCTCTCTTCCACATCCCTGCTGCTTTTACCCTACGAGGATCCTTGTGACGGCACTGACTCTTCCTGGCTAGTCCAGGTCATGATGATGATCTTGGGATGTTTAACTTTACCACATCTGTGAGATTCTTTTGCCACATAAAGGTCACACTGTCATTGACATGAACATCTTTGAGGGACCATTTTGCCTTCTACTAATAGTCCTCTTCCTCTGCTAGACCACCCCATAGTCCAGACCATTTTTTCTGTAGCATCTCTTTTTCCAAGTTTCCCTGTACTACTAGGATTCTGTGGCCAAAGAACAACAAAAATCAATTCTTGATAAACAAAAGAAAAGCAAAGAAAAGAAAGAAAAGAAAAGAAAAGAAAAGAAAGAAAAGAAAAGAAAAGAACACTCCTCAACCACAAAGAAATACTGTTCTCTTAGGAAGCTCCTGGCCACTTGCTGAAGTTATTACCCTAATTCCACATAAGGATAAACATGAGACTAAATAGAACTTTAAGATCTTAAGAAGATGAAGTTGAGCACTTTTTTTTTTTTGGTATTGGGAATTGAACTCAGGATCTTTCACTTGCCAGGCAGAGGAAGCACCACTGAGCTACGGTGCAACTGAGCTATTCTTTTGGGCCATCATCTTCATCATCTGTAGGATTTCTCCTCCTCCTCCTCCTCCTGTTCATCTTCCTCCTCCAGGGCATTTGTACTCAGTTACAAGCTTTTATATTTTAATTTTTATTTAGAGAAAAGGTTTTTCTAAGTTTCTAAGTAGCTTAGACTAGGCTTGAAGTTACTTTCCTATTTTAATTTCTCAGAGTGCTACTGCACCTAGCCTGTTTTTCCTTTATGTACCTACATTAACATTAAATGAAATCTTAACATTAACATAAAATGAAATCTTATCACCTTTGTATCCTGAATACCATTACCATTTTGTATCTAGATCTATGTTAGTATATAACTCATTTTAGTGTGATGCTGTGTGTGAAGTTTATACTGCAACCAGATTTCTAAGGAGTTTGTATTTATTACACTGTTTGGACATTTTCATAATTAACATTGTGCTTTGGAGGGTGAAAGTGGGTCCCAAAGGAATACTACACATTCTCCCACATTTTAAGAAGTTAAAATGCATTTGACCCTACCTAAAAGGTTTGGAAACTAGACAAAGAAAATTCAAAGATACTGAGTGACTATTTATGAAGAATATACTCTACATCAGCTTGAAAAAATCCCCCACTAGGTTAGAAAGTTACACACGCAAATATTTTTCTTATACTGAAGTCCCAAAAGGAATTTGCCATGATCTTTGCCATTAGGTTGTCTTTTCTCAGATATTTCCCTAATAGCCAAGCTTCAGTTTGTTCCTACCTCTAAGAAAATTATATTTCTACCAGATGAGACACTGTACAAAGAAAACAAAAGTGATTTCTCCTGTAATTGAGCCTTTGAGCCCTGGTACTTATTGTCTGGCTTCTCTCTAGGGAAGGCACAGACTGTGTCGGAAAGTGCATGGCTCTGCAGGCCACAGACCTCGGCATGGACTCCATGTGAGCTCCTTGCCAGCAGGAGGAATTTGGGACAGATTTTTACTTACTCTCTCCTAAGTTCAGTTTTCTTATTTGTAAAACCAGTTAGTTGTAGTCCAACTAGTTCATTTTATCAAGACCAAAAAAAAAAAAAAAATACAAATGGGTATGGGTATCAGGGGTAGCCCCTGAGTGAAGACTAAAATAATTCCCTCCCTTTGTGCCCTGATAATCAGGAACCTCACTGCCACACAGACGGACCACATTTCCGACATACTGTACGGTTATCTTCTATGGTGTTTTAGTTACTGTCACTTTACTAGGACAACATACCTGACATTCCTCTAAAGGCGTAAAGATTTACTTTCAGTCACACTTTCAACCCATGGTCGAGGCAAGAGGGCATGGTGGAAGGATCTGGCAGAGGAAAGCCATGCCCGTCACCACAGCCAAGAAGAAGAGGAGGACGGAGGACCTGGAGGGGAGAGACCGTGTTAGGTCACGGCCCAGTGGCCTGCCTTTAACCAGGCCCCGCCTCTAACCAGGCCCCGCCTCTAACCAGGTCCCGCCTCTAACCAGGCCCCGCCTCTAACCAGGCCCCGCCTCTAACCAGGCCCCGCCTCTAACCAGCATATTTAGCCATGGATTTATTCATCAGTGGATTCATCTATCAATAATTATATCACCCACAGCCCAGTGACCACCCCAAAGCCCATCTTTGAGCCCATGAGTCCTTTGGGAGGCATTTTAGATCTAATCCATGTCGTATTCTTTACCTCACTTGTGGCTCAGAAGGAACTTAATATGTGGACACGTCTCTGTAGTTCATATTTGGAATAACTCTTTCAATGCCTTTACATGTAACTCACCTATCATACAGCTGGATGCTGTAAAAGCCTCTATTTTTTTTTTTTTTTTTTTTTTTTACTGACCGAATAAGTATCTTCTGGGAAGTGCTGAGTCTGCAATTGGAAAAAAGCAGTTGGTAATGCAATCATTTTTTTGCAATCACAGAGCACCCAGTGCTGGTCACACCGCCAATTTGGAGCTTTAAAATCTCACCACTCCATTCTCATAACTCCTACTTGGAATCTTTTTCCTGAGAGGAAAACATGGTATCAATGTTTTTGATCAAACTCATGCTTCTAGAAAATTTCAATTTTGACGTCTTTACTTTATGGCTCAGTATTAATGTGATTTTGAATTGATGGGCACCCGAGAGCTTGGGATATGAAGTTAAGGGGGAATAAATGCAAAACTCTTTAAATTCTTTATTGTGAGGCCTTGAGCAGGAGCCTTAACCTTTCCGCTGCCTCCAATTGCCCATCTACAAAATGGGGTTTCCAAGAGCATCTTCATCATAGGGTTATTATGAGATAGATCATAATCTTAGTATAGTGCTTAGAGTATGAATTACTGTTATTGCCACTCTTAATGTTACCATTGTTATTTATTATTACCATACTTATGGATTTAATTGTCTTATAATCAGGATAAATTTAGCTGTGAATTGTCTTGGGATTAGCATAGAGTAAGGCACAATTGAGTTCGTAGTAAAAGGCAAATTTGAAGAGTATGTTCTTCAGAAGTGGCAAATTTATTATTTTAAAGTTTTATACAGATTAACTGACCTAATCTTTTTAATAACCCTAAGTATTGATTCTATTTTCCCATTTAATAGATGGATTAATGGAAGCGCTACGTGGTGAATATCTTGTTCAAAGTCACATGGGCACTAAGGTCGTGAAACCAGCAGTTAAACCTCAGCAATGATTAGGCCGACAGCCCTTTTCTATCATGCAGATACAAGGCTCTATGCCATCTAACATCTGTCACAAAAATGCCTTGGTGTGCCACTCAAGTCATGGCTGGGCCGAAAAGCCAGTTAAATTATTTACAGTAAGGCCAGATCAGTGAGACTATAAAAGTATTTTGGGGTTTCACACGGTCCTCTTTCCAAGGCAGGCTACAACGCAGACAATGTGGAAAGCGCAAACCCTTCAGAACCGTGCCCCCAGCAGCCCCAGATTAAACGTGCTTGGCAAAGGCGGGCACGCTGCGGGTTCTAGCAGACATACTCGCTAATGAGAAGGACTGAAGCTTTTCACTGTCTGGGAGGAGGTTTCAGACACAAACCAACGGCAGCCTGGCTGTGTCATCACAGAGAAAACACGGCGAGGAAAACACGAATGAGAAACGTCGCTTCTGGCACAGGCTGGGGCGCGAGATGGCGTGAGGCGCTGACCGAAGCTGCTGCAGCCAGGAGAGAAGCAGCGCGTCCGCGCGGTCAGCGGGCATCGGGGGCCGGCTGGGCTCGCGGCCGAGGCGCCGCTGCTCGGAGGGACTGTCCTGGCCTGGGGACGTCGCTCCGGGTACAGCTGCTCCATTTCCCAGGCAGCGGGGAGCGGTGAGCAACTCTTACCGCAGGGGATGGATTCGGCCTGTTGTTCTAAGGGTATCATTTATTAATCACATGACCTGGTGTCTTTCCAACCTGCTCAGTAAGTCTTTAGAGCGGCCACTGAAGGGGTCAGTACTGTTTCACTCCTTTACAGATGGGGAAGTTGAGGCACAGCAACTTGACTTTTCCTGTGTCTTTAATACACTTTTAATTTTTTTCTCAGTCAGATATTTCCCTATTTAGATGGTTTTGATTGTCATATGATATTTGTTCATATACTGAAGTACAGTGTGATTTTTTTTTTTTTTGGCATACCAGGGATTGAACTTGGGTCCTTATGATTCCAAAGTAGGCGTGGTACCACTTGAGCTAAATCCCCGGCCTTGAGTGTGATTTTTTTTTTTTTTCTTTTTCTGACAGGGTCTCGCTTTGTAGTTCAGGCTGGCTCTGATTTCACTATGTAGCCCAGGCAAGCCTGGAACTCAGCAATCCTCCTGTCTCTGCCTCCCGAGTGCTGGGATGACAGGCGTGAGCCACCACGCCCGGCACTGTGGTATGTGGTACTGATTGCTGGGGGGCGTGAGTCACCACACCAGATATTGTTGTAGGTGGTTACCGGGGATCGAACCAGGGACCTTGCGCTTGCTAGGCAGGCGCTGGAACCACTGAGCTAAATCTCCAGCCCCTGGATGTCTCTTGTCTTTATGAGGCACAGTAAACAATTCCAGTGAATGCCGCTGTCCAGCGTTACCCAGTGGAACGGCAGGCTTCTACTTCCAAAAACGTGACTATGTGTCATGTCCTTACCTGCCCACCCACTAGATCTGTGCTGTATGACTTTTAGCTCTTCCCCGTGACCGTAGGAAGTAAACATTTTGAACTGGCTCAGGAGATCAAGGCGGCCATGGCAGCCCCACTAGACACTCCCCGCAGAGGGCTTCGACTTATTCTAGAAAATGGCAAGAAGGAGGGATGAGAAGCGAGCAGGGGATATTTTGAGGGGCATTAATGGTCATGTGTTTTTTAATGTACTAACTTAAAAAAATTTAACCATTAATCGAATTGTATCATTCAATTCTATCTCATATTCCTCAGCTACAGGGAAGCCACAAATAGAAAGAACCAGACTAGAGGAGTTTTGGTCAGACCAAAGATCCAAGGGAAGACACCTCGGTTTTCTCATCTCTCCAGGGAAGTATTTGTAGCAAAAAGCATCGTTTCTTAGTCTCTTTGTCTTTCATCGGATGTCCTGAGGAACCAAATATCATAATGTAAGCCAATATGTTCTGGAAATACATAAAAAAGGGTTATACTGGAGGCAACTCATCGCACTTTCTATCATTATTAGAACAAAATATTTAAGCTGATATGAACAATATAAAAACCAAATTTTAATGGGTTTTATTTGACAAGGTATATAGATTGATTCATGGTACTGACCATTCCAGAATAATGTTACTTAGGTTAAGAGACCGATTTTTACCAACTCCCTGTGTCTAACGCCAGTGACGCTCAAGCTTTGGTGTGCCCCGGAGCCATCTGGGGGGCTCGCTGACACGCAGATGTCTGGCTTCCAGGCACAGAGTCAGCTCAGGAAGTTGTAGGTGGGGGCTCATGGATCTGCATTTCTAATTAGTTTTCAGCCCATGCTGACTCAGTTGGCACATACTGGAAACCCTAGTCGAGAGACTGTAAGAGTGTTTCAGGTAAGGCTCGAGCGAAAGACTCTAAATCTCAGCAATATACAAACTGTTTCCCCTCCCTATGTTCTCATACAGGCAGAGTTTCCTCCAACTTTGGGGTCTGTGCTGGAGCCCGCTTCCTGTAACAGTAACAGCCACTTGAAAGCAATGCTAGTTTCTGTGTCCTCACACTGCATCTTTTAGGGAACCAGAAGACTAGTGTTGATCCTTCCTGGAGACGCTACCGCACCTCCAAAATGTTGCTGGTGTCTTATTGGCTCTGCTTAGGTGCTCAGTCTTGAGGCTACCTGGGGAGGATG
>PVIC010037030.1:0-18244 GCA_004025085.1 Thryonomys swinderianus
CTTATCAGTCCTTCCAGGAAAATATGAGTACATTTAGCTGGTGTATCCAATAATTAATTAGTTAATCTTTGAAGTGCTAGTGATCAGCCTCACCAGGCAAGTAAGGGTTTTAAAAGACTGAGGCTCAAAAATTTTGCAGGTATGTGGGTGTGTATGTGTGTATTTTGTTCACTGTACACTGAGGCTAAGCCAGTCAGACTTCAACTTTTAAAATAAACCTTTATTTTAAAATTCTGCCATGAACTTCCAATAAAACATGTAAACCAAAAATATATATCAAAAGCAGGAAAGAAAAACAGACCTCTCTCTGCTCCATATGCTAACATCTCACCAAGGACACTTTCTTTCTTTTCTCCACCCGCCATCTCCAGTATTTTCTATTCAATATTCAAATAACAAAGGGCTACTTCATGGGCCATTTTGAGCCAAGTACTTATAAAAGTGCTTCTCAAACACTGTTCATCTTGAAATCACATCCAGTGGTCCCAATATATGTAAAAAATCTTCCCTCCACCAAGAGAGGTGGAGTGTATCCCTGGTTCCTTATTCTCTCTCTGGTTTGAGCCTTTAAAGGAGAATCAAGGGAAGGAAGAGATGGGTTGGCAGTGAACAGGGGCATCAGTGCAAAAGCCCTGAGACCAGGGAAAAGGTCCAAAGTGGTGACTATAGGAGGCGAGTATGTCCCACATTTAGGGAGTAAAGTCACTCTTGCAGCTACATTCATGGAGTAAGCAAATTCCCACCCATCACGTGACAAAAGAACAGCTGGTGCCAGTGGACTAGAACGCACTGCTTCCTCTGCCTATGACCAAGAGGTCAGTACCAGCAAACGAACAGCCACTGCCATGGTGTCCACTGGGCAACTTTAGCAATAAATCTCAGCCCTTCAATATCTCCCTCTCTGATCTCTAGAAATTCTCCAGAAAAACTCAATGATCCCTCTCTTCATCTTAGAAATATGCAAATCTAGGAAAAGAAAATCCTAAATTGTTCATCAACTAGCGTAAAAGATTCTTAACTACTGAAAGGCATTCGGTACTTACCAATTTTGTGATGTCTTTTACATTATCAGTCACAGGATTCCCGCAGATCTCTTTAGTTTTGACAAGAGGATTAAATAGGAGCAGTTGAAGATAAATGCAAGTGATAATCCAAGTCTAAGCAAAAAAAGAAAAATTCCTTGGTGACCATCAGTTCAATCTGTAACCATGCAAAGTATTCATAACTTATGCTGTGATGTGGAAAAGGCCAATCTATCATATTAAGAAACAAAAGGTCATAAATATAGTTAAATACTAAGCATTCAACTGTTTTCACCAAACTTAGAAAAAAGAAGTCTCAGTTAAAATCTTGTTGGAATTATTCTTTTAATGACATTATTGTTAACTTTTCAAACATTTTCTACACCCAATTTCCTAAGTCAATAAAGAATAAACTTGTAACAACACGTGGAGGAATTATCACTTTAGGGTGCCTTCTAAAAAACGAGGGAATGTGTAAAATGCATACCTGTAGGCACCAAAAGAAACTTTCTCTACTATTTTAAATGTGGTCTATTTGGCAAGTAGCAGCACAACCCGGGAACAGTGCTTTCATCCACTCAGCTACAAGAGCTCACCAAGCTAAAGTGAAGAAGTATTTTTAGATCTAAGACAAAATTTAACCTAATTTCTAAGGCAACAAAAGAAATGTGTGGAATGTTTTTTAGCCATTTAATGAGGAAATATATTTCCTAAGCCAGTAGGAAGATATTTTTAAACCATAGCAGAAAGTACTCGCTCAACACACACACAAGCCTATTTGAAAAATAACACTTTCTACCATGTATTGCAGTCATTTTATGCATGTTTATTTTTCCTTATTACACGGTGCTGTAGTTTTATAAACTTGGGTACGTGGTTTTTTTTTTTCAGTCATCATTATAACACATAACATTACACCTTGCCTATTTTTTAAGAACCTCAATAAATAGTTGCTGGATGAAGCAGTGGCTAAGCAAAAATGTATTTTAATGCTCCAATTCAATAACCACTTATTGAACATGTATCACGAGACAGGGACCCAGAGACTGTGCTGGTCACTAGGGAAACTAAAATGATAAAGATGCCCTTGAAATTCAGAGGCAGGTAAATAAATAAAACCCACACCCTGTGATAGATGTTTCGGGAACACAGAGAAGAAAGTAATTAATCAATTATCCCTAAGGGGAGAGCCTGTGGCAGGGAAAGCAGCATCATGAATAGCCAGAGAGAAAATATATCTCCGGCTGGACTGGAAGTCTCCAAGTGCCAATAAGAATGACCAGGCCAGGAAGATAAATAGCAATAGCAACAGCATGGAAATGTGAAGATATTTTAAAATATGTGAGATTTCATTTATGAGCTGCAGCATTTTAAAATTACACAAAAGCCTAGAAGCACGTGGCTAAAAAAAAAAAAATCTCACATAGTGGGCTATATGTTAAGGGAACTGCATTATTATTTTCAATTACTACCTGCACTCCAATTCAATATGATACTGGATCAAATGAGTAATTACCGCGTACTAAAATTTCTAACAGTATAACATTACCTATGTAGATATGGGGGTTGTAAAGAAAAATAAATGTATCTTTGACTCCTTTACCATTCTAACCTCTTTCTGTCTCTCTGTCTCTCTCTCTCTCAACAGGAATCATGCTTATTTTTATTTAAGGGGACTCGGAGCACAGTGGGATTATATTCCTCCTCTTACCAACCACCTTGGATTATCATGAAGACCAATTTGTGTAAATGATTTGTTGGGAAACTTCTCTCGCTGGGAAATCATAAACATAAAAAAAATCCTCCTAATAACATAGTTTTCACATGTGTAATTATTTACACAGTCCTAAGCTTTCTTTCCTAATGGCCTTGCTACCATGCACCTCCCTTTAAATCTATTTCTCCAAGGCCCTCTTTCCTGATATGACTTGGGAAGCCTCCCTAAGGAGGCTCAGCCTAGTCGGTCACACTGAGAATAACACTCATAGCCCAGGAGCTAAGAAATATAAAGAGATACCACAGCTGGAATTGAGTTCACTCATTCATTCACCATGTATTTACTGAGCACTACTGTAGACAGCCACCGTCCCACTTACCAGGGTAAGGAGTGAATAAAAAGACGGAAACCTCTAACCCATAGCCCCCATCTTACTGACCGAAGCTGAGCCTGAGTTACACATATGTCAAAAGGAAAATCAGAGCCACATTAAGGGGGTTGCAATGACCATGGCTCCTCTGATCTCTTAGCGGCACAGATCTTAGATTCACACTAACAGTCACCCTCATAAGACACCTCATAAAGACATCAGCCAGCATCAAGTGGCCCTCCTCCTTTTATTGTGCTCTGCTTTACAGCACTTCACAGATAATGCAGTTTTTACAGACTGAGGCATTGTGAGAACCTGCGTTGACCAAGACTATTGGTGCCATTTTTCAATAGCTCAGAAGGTCACTGGCATTTTTTAGTAATAAGGTATTTTTAATTAAGTATACACACTGCTGCTTAGACAAGATGCTACTGAGCACACGATAATGAAAGTGTGCTGTGAATGACTCTGATATGCACTTGAGACCAACATGTTTGTGTGACTCACTTTGGGGCTGAATTTGTTTTATTGTGGTGATCTGGAACTGAATGTGAACTATCTCTAAGCTATCCCTGCACTGAGCATAGACACCTTTGTGAAGGGGCTTCCTTCCAAGAAGACCAAGCAAATTAAAACAAATGAAAGCAAACCAGGCTGGTAGCTGAGCGGGAAGTGGGGGTGAGGAGAGTTTTATTTGTAGGATGGTGGAACCCTTGGATGTCTGTGTGCTTCTGGGGATGACATAGCAGGAGGGAGCAACTGTGGGGCAGGTCAAAGACCTTGAGTAGACAAGGAGGGGTAAAATCAGGCTCTCATCATGGAGGTCCTGCCCTTCCACAGACGTGTGTGTATGTCATCGGTCTAGCCAATCTCCACTGGTGGATATTGACTGGAAAGCAGATACTACAATGTTTTATGTTTGCTTTCAACACAACATTAAGTGAGGCTAAATTTTTGAATATTTAAAATGTAACAAGGACCTAAGAACAAACAAAATTTAACCTTCACTTATCCTCCTTTTAAAGATGAAGACATTGAATTACAGAGAGAGTTGGTAAAATAAGGATATAAACTAGTCTGCCCAGTGAGAATTACTGTCCTTGTGCTATACCATCCTGTCCCAGACTCACAAAAATCTGTTGTATCATCTGTGAACATTTTAATGGCATTGTCTCTAGAACTTTAATAATTTCTCAAATACCAAACATATGGAGACAAGTGTGTTCCATATTCTGTGCACAGCTGAATAGCCTCCCTTTTTCAGATGATCATATTTTTTGGTACAAGTCCTTTGATAGTTTCTTAAAATATATTAACACAGATTGTTGTATAATTATAATTTCACCTGGACAGCATCTTTTCTTTTTATTTCAATGAAGTACAAATATCTGTGAAGTTAGGATCTGCTCTTTTGTAGCAATCTTTTCAGTCAAGGCTAACATTAAACCTATGCTAATACAATAGTACTCAAATATCCTTGAAAAAAAATCTTGCACTGTAATTTAATTTTGCACATACTTTGCTACCATTACGGAGTACTGTCCTCTTGTAAAATTAAACAATTCATTCTAGCAGAGTTAAACATTAGGGTGGAGGGGCAATCCAGCACTGAGAGTTTTGTACAGCAGGACTAAGACCTCCTTCAGCATTGTTCTTGGAGAGGTCAGAAATGTGCAACACACTGCTTTATATGGAACATGTTCAGCATTAATTACTCTGTCCTGGAGCCTTCCTAGCCCACGGCGCACAAAGCTTCCCGAGCTCTGAAGCAGCCACCGAAGCATCCAGCTCCCTTTCCCCTTGGCGACATAGGTTACATCGCAGCTATGATGCCCTGACCTTCTCCCCACCACGGACAGTTATTCCAAATTACTGTACTTTCCCGAATGACTGCTTTTTAAATTTTATTTTAGTTTTTGTTTGTTTGTTAGTTTTCCTGTTCCTCCCAGACTGTCGGGCCATCACCTGGGATATATTTTTAATGCCAGCACACCTGTTTAGAGCCTCTGGCATAACACATGTCCCACCCACTAATGCAGCTTCCGGTAGGCAGTATGTGGCCCCCGAGGTGGCCACACCCCACACCTAGAACTTGTGACTGTACTACCTTATGTGGGGAAAAAATGGATTTGCAGAGGTCATGAAGTGAAGGCTCTACAGAAGGTAGGATTATCCTCGATTCCTAGGACTCAGTCCAGTCAGGTCCTTAGCAGTGAAAAAATTTTACTTGCTCTGGTTGGAGAAAGGTGAAGCCATGGAAGAAGCTCAGAGAGAGGATGATAGGAAAAGGGTATGTCTTGCCACATGAGCACTGAACACAGGGAATGCCCTGGGACACAAGGAAAACGGGGCTTGCAAATGTTGAAAGAAAAGAAATGAAAGAAAAGAAACAGACTGGACCCCAAAGTCACAGACAGAACTACCCACTGGCATGTTAGTTTTGGTCCAGTAATCCCCGCTTCAGACCTGCGATTTCCAAAACTGTAAGTGCAACTGCATTGTCACTGAATAGGTGATAATTCATTACAGCACCAAGAGAACAACAAAAAGACCTCAAGGAATAAACTTTCTGAACGAATTAATGACAGAGGAGTGCGATGTAATGATGTCCAATCTCTTTTTGGTGAGGAAAGTAATCAGTTCTCCCAGAATTCTGGTTCTCAAACAACTTATTTTAAGCCAAGAAGCTCAGCCTTTTCTTTCTTTTTTTATTTGTTCACGCCACTCAGTAAGATTTGTTTCAACAAAAGTTTCCAAGGGCAGGAACATGCACACATACACATTTTGGAAACCATGGATCCAGAAAGCTTCCAAACCCCTACGGTGCGACCTCAAACAAGCCTGTTCCTCCCTCTGGGTATCTATTTATCAGCCCATAAAACGAGAGCAAGAAAATGTTTGCCTCACCCATGTCATGAACCAGTGCTGAGAATCAAATGAGAAAGTTATTTGAATCAGAGGTGCCATGCAATTATGTGCTGTGTGGCCTGTGGGTTTAGAATTGGCTTAGGAAACAGGGAAAAAAAAAACTTTAGAAATGTTTGAAGAGCAAGTCTGACAATAGATTTGGGAAGGTAAATCGTTTATGACCTTGATTTTAATTTTTTTTAAATCGACCTAATTTTATTTACCATGTATAACACATTGTTTTGAAGAACACAGACATCATGGAAGGAAAGTGTGACATTTAGTTAGACAGTCATTCTGACATTCGTTTGGGGTTCAGCTACTTTTGTCGATTGATTTCTTAGTCGTCAATCGCGTTGTCAGTGTAGCGCCAGTGAATAAACAATGGACTTGCCATTAAATGAGGTGTGCCAAAATATCAACAAAGTATTTATCTCAGTTTCTCTCTCTTCCTCTCTTTCCAACGTCAAGACACTCCAACAAAGACCCGCGGGTGCCTCGCTGCGTGGGCGCACACACAGACGCATGCGCACACCTCGCCCCAGATACCGCGCCGCAGGAGATGTTCCTCCTGCTCTACATTGTATCTGTCCAACCCGGGTAATCAGCTCACTGGGTTTTTTTTTGTGTCCCCCTCCCCCGCCCCTGCAAAACTCTGCATTTGCATTTGACATTTTCGTTGCTACTTTGTTTTAGCATCGAACAACTTTTCTCTCTGGGTCACGCTCATGGAGTGATAACCTCTTATTTCGAGATAACCTTTCATTGCACAGACACATTCCGCTAATCTCACTGACGGCCATTCTCTCACCGATCAATAGTGTCCCTCACATACTCCCCACAAAACACAAAACTATAATGATCCTTTCATTTCCAAAAGGTGCTTTTAATTATTTGCATGGCGGAAAGAAAGAGTAATGAGAACGCTGAACGCATTGTTAGCACTAAGTCATGCAATAGAAAGGGTCTGGGAAGAGAGGATTCTGCAAAACTCACGCTCCACTGACAATGACAGGTAACAGGTCCTTTCCTGGGCGCAGGTTTTAACAGGGGCAGATGGTTCTGGAAAAGCACTTCAAAGAAGAGCCAGGAGCGCTAGGAAGATGAGACTCCAGGCCTCAACTCCAGTCGCTTTGTTTAGCTCTTCTTTGTTGAGGACCAACCTCAGCAGACTCTGTAGAAGCGTCACCCAGTCACCACTCGCTCCGAGACACGGCGCTTTCCTCCCTGCCCAAGGCCAAGCGAGTGCCAGGGGCAGGAGCTGGAAAGTGAGCATCCCGCACGGGAACTGTGCACTCAACTTGAACGTGTTCTGTAACCCACAAGTCACACTATGGGCTTCTTTGCCGTAACGGAAATTAACACACACGAGGCCTGTGAACGTTAGGGAAAGATAACCTCTTTGAGAAACCAGAACATCCCAATAGTCTAAACTTGAAAGGAAAAAAAAAAAACTTTCTATGAATTGCTCCTCTGGGTGTGAGAAGTGATTTTAAAATATGCATCCCCTGGGTCCAGGTTATAGAACTCACAAAGTCAAAAAGACGGTGGAGTGCACCTTGCTTTCTCTCTGCATAGACCTACAAGATGGTATCAGAACTGCCCGGAACAAAAGAGCAGCTGCTGCCAAAAACAACTTCTCTTTCAGTTCACAGGGCAGCCGAGGAAGCAGGCAGCTCCCTCACAGGCCAAATGTGCTTTGGAAAACAGCCAACGGGCTTAACCACCTAGAGCTGGGAAAGCAAGTTATCAAGACACAGGTACAGTAACTAATCCAGAGTTCGGGTCTTCCGAGGTCTTACAAACCATCTCCTTCAAAAACATCCTTGAAGTAAACTAACAGCAGGATTCTCATTTGGCAAATAATCATTTAGTTCTGGATAACTTTTTTTTTATTACTTAAAATTTCATCATTGAATATCATAAAGAAAACACTTAACTGTTGTACACAAATTCATATTCTTCGCCAGTGATTGTCCAGTCATTTCAAAGGGATAAGGAAACACTTGGCAGATTTGTTTTTTTCTTTCATTTTACTGCTATCGGTAAAGCAGATGTTAAGCAGATAATGAGGTGAAAACTCAAAGCAGCGTTAAGTTCAAAGTGATGTGCTAAAATCTTGTAAAAGACTATCTTCTACCATCTTCCATCCTTTTATGAAGATGTAAAATAAAAATATTTTAAAATGCAAACGACCACTAAAATATGTGGTGAGTGGAATTTTTTTTTTTAAGCTGAAACAATCTAGAAAGGAACTGCTTCATACAAAAAGGCAGAGAAATATTTTTTCTTCAATATCGTAAGGAAGTTTAAAAATTACCAGTAATCAATGTATGGCCAAAAAAAATCATCCCATGATACTTTGTTTTATATATACATATACATACACACATATATAGGAGTTACTACAAGGAGAAATGACTATCTATTGAAGGCACATTGTATTTAAACCCCATCAACCGGATATACATTATAACCCCTCTGCTGATGAGGACAATATCATTCAGAGAGATTAAGCAACTGCCTTACAGTCGTTTCACTAGAAATTGCTAAACTGGATTTAAACTGAGACCTCCTCTATGCTGGAAAGTAAAACATTGGGCTGTGAGATAATAAGACTGATTTTCCTTCCTTATAGTCAATAAACTGTTAAGTTGTATTTAATATTATGGCACAGACCCCTTTAACAGCATCAGGTTCTAACTAAAACTACAACATGAAGTTCTCATTAGGATGAAATGAACCAGTAATGTAGGCAAATCAAGTTGCACTGATGTATAGACTTAGAAAAAAAACTTTTACATAGCTAGAGGGAGGGGAGACAGAGACGCCCCAAAAAGTGATAAATTGTCCCCCCTGATAATAACAAAAGTAGCTTTTGGATGTCTAATAACATCAACCTCAAGACCACTTACTTAACAAACAAATATGGAGCACCTGCTAAGTAGGTAAGATAGACACAGGAAAGATACAGTGATTGGTTGGCCTCAGGAGGCTCAGGCAAGGTGGGACTCTCTAGGGAGGAACACCCAGGACTGTAGGTAAACCTGGCCTGGCGGGACAGTGAACTTGCTACTAGGCGAGGTGTCCAAAAAGTCAACATGTCTCGAGGGTGTTTCAGGATGGATTCTGGGAGAGGAAGCCTCTTCAAAGGTATGACGGAAAGTAGCCAGGTCAAAAGGAGCCAGGGGAAATAGCAGTTACCCAACAAGTGAGGGAACCAGGGAATTTCAGTTTCTTTACAATACCAATTGGAAAATCAGTTCCAAGGACTAAGCAACAACAAATAAAGCTAGAAAACCATCAAGGGCCTCACTATTCTGCTGATTTTTATTTTCTCTGAAAGGCTCTGGGGAGCTCTTGAAAGATGTTAACCATGAGAATATGTCAAGAGCTGATTCATCTTGGAAAATTTTTTCAGGCACTGGAATGAGAACTGGAACCAGCAGGGAGAGCACCCAGGCCTGGAGGCAGGAGGCCAACTGGGAGGTCACTGGAACCATCCAGAGTCGGCAACCGGGGGCCGCGACCGGCCAGTGGCAGTCAGAATACGGAGAAATGGACAAGTTCGCGAGGTATCCAAGTCGAATGAGTGGGTGGGGCAAAGCGGATAAAAATGCATTTCGGGTTACAATCTGAGTGACCGGATAAAAAGTGGTGCTACTCACTCAGCCAGATGTGAAGTGGCATCCGAGGATTGGCAGTTCTTGCCAGAAACCATATAGAAAACTACCCGGAGGTAGGGCACTCCCTCACGAGCCAGCACACAGAAGAGGGGAGATGAGAAGGCGCGCATGTACGCGAGAGCAGTTCAGCTGAGTGTGGGGGCTACAGCCAACGGGACCGGAAGCACCAAAGAGGGGGTCTCGTGAATAGAACAACCGTTAAAAGACACCCAGGTGGCCGACACTGGAGACCCCTAGCGGAGCCGGCCTGGGCGAGGAGCCTTCCCGCGGAGCTATGGAACTGAAGTCGGACTCCAGGAGTGAAGGAGGGCGACGCCCTGCAGGGTTGTCCGAGGACACCCGGCCAGAGAAAGACAGAGAACGACACCAACTAAAAGAGAAGAAAGTTCACTCTCCTCTCGGGAGAAGGAAAGAAGCAGTTCTGAAAAAGCGGGGCTGAATTGCTGACCTAAGGAGCCCCCTTAAATCACCTAGGAAAGGGGGCGCCTCATCCGGGGTTAAGGAGCACCACGTTCAGCGTGTGGCCGGTGAGGATCCTGGAAAGGACTCGCTGTGATAGAGGCAGCTTTCGTGTCCGCACCGTCCATGATTTCATTGGTAACAATGGTAAGAAAATAAGTTATTAGCTATGCATAAATCTCGCCCCGTGTTAGTTACACCAAAGAGAGGGAGAGAAATCCCCTGCACGGTATTATTTCTTTTAGGAAATTACAGTTTACTTTAGGAAGCTAGTTAATGGCTAGTTCAAATCAAGTACTTCAGGATTTGTTACAATTTCATGTGTAATAAGAGAAGTAACTGGATGCCAATTAAGTTATCAAACTAGAATAACAAGCTGTTGCTAATTCTTTTTGCTAGAAGTGCGTATTTCCAAAGAAGTAAAATGAACAGGTCCCCAACACTGGGTAAACTAAGAAAATAAGAGTTACACACACACACACACACACACACACACACACACACACGGACCGGAGATTTAGCGGAGTGGTTCCGGCGCCTGCCTCGCAAACCCAAGGTCCTGAGTTTGATCCCCCATAACCACATACAGTGCTGGGCGTGGTGGCTCACACCTGTAATCCCAGCACTCAGGAGGCAGAGGCAGGAGGATTGCTGAGTTCAAGGCTTGCCTTGGCTACATAGTGAGCTCAGGGCCAGTCTGAACTACAAAGTGAGACCTTGTCTCCAAAAAACAAAAAACCACAAACCTTCATGACAGTTTTGAAAACTGCATACCCATCTCCAGCACTCGGTGGCACCAGTTCTATTAGACGCTATAGTTCTATTAGGCCAGTGGTGGAGAACGTATGGCAGGGGTGGCATTACTTGCTTTTCTTTTAAATTATTTTTTCCAAACTAAAACTGCAGTATTCAAGCTCCATTGCACTTTGGGATAAATAAGTGAGTTTTGGTTTGCAGTCTGGGACTTGCCTCTGAGTGGTTCATCATCGACATTATAAGCCAGTTAGGTGCTCTTAAAATCGAATCCCTATCATACGCAAGAATCTGAAAGAGGTAGCTCTTCTAAAACAGCTATTAAAAAACTACACTCATGTATTTCACTGTTCTGAATATGTGACTCACTTCTGAAAAGTGTAAATCAAAAATCTACGATTCTTCAAAATCTGTAAAATTTCTTGAACTTCAAATAATTCAGGGAGAGAAGGTGGGTGTACACTCCAGTTACTGTCCTGTCCCACTGGCCAAATCCAAAGCTGAATAGCCAAACTTCCTGGAACTCCTCTGATTTCCCCCACTCTGGATGTAATTAGATGTCCCAGATGTACTGTCAATCCTGAGGATATGTCTTATGGGGCCTTTTAATTTTTCAAAACACTTAATCTGAGGAAGTAGCTTGGGCAGTCTTCAACAGTCTTTTTTCCCACCTAGACTTTTTAAAATCACATTAAAATAAACTAAGTCATTATACTTTAATTGCTTCCAAACACATGAAAACCAGTGGAGTTCCAACCTTGAGTTCAAAGATAATTGAGAATCTTGATCATTTTCTCCATCACGTTAGATGACAGGTCTGATTCACAAAGGTCACAAAACGAGCTTCCAGGTTATGCAATGCATGCTGAAGGCATAAGCTGCAGAAGTACTCGCCCTTTTACTGAAGGAACCTCAGAGAAAAGGCGAGTCTGCTGTCTATGCTCACAGAAAAGTATAACTGTTTAGGGGGTTTAGTTAATGCAGAAGTCTGAGTATCACAGAGAATTCAAATTTCTGAGGATACATGTCAGTGCTGTTCATTTTTTATTTTATTTTTAGCACATGTTTATAATCCAGAGTAGTCATGTTCATTTTAGGGAAATATGCATATTACATATTTTGATCATTTAAATGCTTTTCTCTTTGCATTTCCTCCCCCTTTCCTGAATCCCTTCCATTTTTGCAAGCCTCATATACAATTCTTATCTTCTCTAGGCCTGAGACAGACAATGTTAGATAACTCGCCGGTCCAATATGGTTAAAGAAAACACAACAATATCTGCAAAGGTATATAAGCTTACATTTTGTTCAAAAGATTTTACAGTCTTTTGATTCGAGTAATTCGGTAAATGAAAAGTTAAATTCAGCGAGTGTGGAGGACACTATGTATGGCTCTTCCAAATGCCTTTCTGCCTCTCTCTGAGCACAGCCCCCTGTTCTTTCAGGGTTGGAAAGCCAACAACCCCATTTCCTGATTCCTCTGCACTTGGCTAAGGTTGCTGAAATGACCTGGGATTTAACAGTTGAGCAGGACTCTGCATGGCTTCTTAAGCAAAGGAAAATCCTTAAGGAGAGGTTGGGTGCTGGGCACGTATTTTGCTGGGTTGGGCAGGAATGAAACAGCGAGACTTGGCAGTCAGCACCCAAAACATCTTCCTGCACTGGTAGCAGTTCCTTTAAGGCACTGCAGAAGCTCTGAGTGTGAGCTCGGCCCGATCCCGGCATCTGCAGCCCTTCCTCTGGGTTTGCATGTACCCTGCTGCTTCAACCTGTGGCATATGTTGTACTGTACCATCTGCCCTACCCCTAAACATGACTGAGAGAAAAGGAAGAAGTTAGTAGGTATTTATTTTTATTTCGTTCTCAGAAAAGATTGTTTTGAACTTCTCTTAGCAGTTTTCTATTAACAGTTCACAATTCCAATTGTAACATAGGGGTCATTTTAATCTTTTTTAAAGAGCAATTTTTGATTGGGAATCTGTGAGAGTCTTAATACAATTCTAACACCTTAGCAAAGCAAAGGACTCGCTGGGTTTGACATGCCCCAGACATGTCCCTCTGGCAACAATACACTTCAGCCCAGGCTCTTCGTTGACATGCTGGAAAGTTCCTCTAAAACTCATCAGCTGTGGGCTCACTGCTAATGAAGGTGACAATACCAGAAATGGAACAGTCATCAAAGAAAGATCTGGTTTCACACCTGTCATTCTGTTATGTTCTGTAACCCTCATAAATTTTGGGACCTCTCTGAACCTCCATTCTGCTGGTGATAATGTATCTTCTGATTTTTGAACAAAATGCCTCAGTCTTCTACAAAGCAGCCACAAGTGGACTGGCAGATGATACAGGTGGTCATGAGTGCTAATGGCCAGTTATTATTTTATTAGTAGTATAAATCCCTTCCATGCTGAATCCGACAGCTGTACTGACAGTAAATGACACATTCCCATTCATGCCCTGCTTCCCACATAGATTAACGATTCACACAGGAAGGTGATAAAAAATGATTGTGAAATTGCCTCGGCGGCTTGGATTTAGGTCAGTTCTCCGAGAGCAGGTAGGCTCTGCTCTGCATGGTGTAAAAGTGAGGCCGGATTGTTTGGGCAATGGGTGAATGTTAACCTAAGCAGCTGAGCTTCAAAAGTCAACTTTAGTCATAAGTCCAAGACAGCTTTAGAAAACAGTGTGTTTGTGCTCATACAGGAGCGGTGTAGAGTGGGGGTGGGAGGCGGTGGCGAGACTTGTGCTCTAGGATCAGGCAGCTCGATGTTTCATTCTCAACCTTGTGTCCTTCGGAAAATTATTTGATCTTTCTGGGCCTCAGTTTCCTCATCTGCAGCAGAGACATAATGAAGAGTACCAATCTGAATGTGTGTGCTGAGGATTAAATGGGATCAGGCGCGTAAAGTACTTAATACCTGACACACTTAAGCTTCACAGCTATTCTTTTCAACCCAAGAGAGAGCAAGCGTTCCCAGTGGTGTCATTTCCAACCATGAGGGAAGCACATTCCCCTGTTCTTCCCATTCTTCTATTTCTGCATCAAGACTCTCAAATTCTGTCATTTTCTGCCAGCAAATGAAATGTGGGAACGCTCACACAAATGTGTTCTGCCCATGTCGTGAACATATGATAGCTCTCATCAGACCCCTGTACCCCTCGCTAAACTCTATCACTCTCTCTTGGAGGACTGGTTCTGAGGACCCTGAAAATAGCCTTTGTCTCCCTCATGTTTGAAATTTGCAACAATGTGTGCTGGAATTATAATTACCACCGTATTCCTGAACTTTCCTGATGTCAGGACCTGACCTCCCAAGAAGACCAACAGTAGCACAGAACGGCCACCTCCACAAATAACTGTGTCACCACCACACTGCAGTCACATGGGCTGCTCTTACGTTTGTGGAGCAGACCCCTACCTCAAGCCTGTGTGCTCGCTGCTAATGCCAAGTCCTGAGGATTCAGAACCTGGTCCAAGCATCACCTTCTTAGGGGACCTTCCCAGGAGCCCCATTTACAGAGCCCTTCAAATCACATCCTATCACACTTTTATTTCCAGGAAAGCAGTTTTCACTCTTATAATTGTCTTACTAACCCAGTAAGTTGACTTATCATCCGTTCCTCCCAACCACATGACAGAACGCTATAAGAAAGAAGATTATACTGTCGTTCACCATAGTAATCTCTAGCACCTTGAAGAGCTCCTTATTTATGGTGCATGCTCTTCCACTTTATGGATTGCATGCACTGCTCACTAAAAATTCCCACACAGCCAAATTCTCTTCTCCATAGACCATAGCGGTGGCAATACCTAAATCACGCATATTATGGATTAACCCGTGTACAGGAAGCGGGGCCAAGCTGAAGTCCGGATAATGTACATCTCAGTCCTTAGTGGAGGGTGTCCATCGGTCCACAATGCGATTGCAACATCACCAGCCAGTTTTGCTCATCCAACTCCAGCCCTTGAAGGTGAACACTACAAAGGGGGTATTTTCAAGCTTTGTCTAGAGTGGTTAGAACAGTACTGGGCACGGAGAAGGCATAGGATGAAAGAAGGATAAACAGGAGGGTTTTGCTCACCAGTCGGGTATAAGCCATTATCGTGTCACTCTTGGGCCACTAATTCCTAACAATCAGCTAATCAATTAGCTACGTGCTTCTTGGTTTGTGTTTCTATTTTCTTCCTATGTCTCTAGATCCATATAAATGTACAATAAGAATATAAAACCAGGAGTAGATTACAAACTCCTTGAAAGTTAGGGACAATGTCACTATTTGTTTATTGTATCTTTGGCCTCTAGCATGGATAAGAGTAAATGCTAAATAATTTTTAAAGGGTAAGCAATCACTGGAAAATACCTCTCCTAGATGACGATGCCAAAGGGCAATAAATTAATGTGTTGACCTGTGTAAAATTCCTGGAGTTCCCTTTCTGAAAAAAACTAGGTAAGTATAATGAAATAGAGTTAACTGTCACTGATTGGACCAGCAGAGATTTTTAAAAAATTGCCATGGAATGTTGACAGTGTCCTACAGTAACTTTAAGTATCTAAGAGGTCTACAGTTTCATCCAACTATAAATTTATCACTGCACTGAGGTGCAATCTATAAAAATCTCCAAAGCAGCCCATCACCAAAAAACAAACAAACAAACAAAAACTGTTCATGGTGATTCTGTGTTGGAACCACACAGAGAGAGAAAGACTTCACTAAGAAGTACACATACTCCAAAATCATGAGATTTTCAATGCTTATCTTGTCTCTCTCGCCAAAGTACGTTGACTCTTAATTTGTGTCCATCATCTCTATTAAAGCATGCAAGACAAGCTCCTAGAACTTAATTCTTTTTCTATTGATGAACACTATTCCTCCCTGGCTTTAAGAAGAAAACCAGCTACCCCCTCTCAACTTAGTATTGATGCTTCTCTCTCACGTGACTATAAAAGGGAATTGTGTCACACTCTGCATGAGATAACTCAATGACATCTTATCCTTTAAAAAAAGAAAGAAAGACTGTATTATTGAAATTTTTTATGTAAGCAGGACTATCTGGCAAGCATTTTTATTCTGACTTTTCACCATAAAATCCACAGAATTATGTTTAGCATTCACTATAATAATGTCCTTATGAAATTTTAAATCCATTAAAGAATAAATATACTGCATATGTATCAGAAATTTTAAAAAGATGATTTTTTACACTGTTATCAAGATAGGAGTACTAGCTTCACACATTATTCATTTTAAAAGTTCTGAGTTAATCTTAGTAAGTACAAATTATTTTGTGTTCTGAAATTTATGCTCATAAAGGACTTCATGGAGATTACCAACTAATATTCCAGGCTTAAGAAAACAAAACCAAAGTATTGACTTGTGTCATATATTGGTACAAATTCCCCAATGTAATGTGTGATTGTGAGATGTATATAAATTGTACCAATAAAGAATTCAATTAAAAAAAGTATGGAAAAAATTACTTGAGGACCTCAGATCCCTACTCTAAATAACGGTGGGGACAAAAAGGCATGTTCCCTCCTAGACACGAAAGAGGGTAAAGGGGTCACCACCTCAAGATAATCACTTGGCTTTGTTAAAGAAGCTGCTTTGCCAAAGAATCAGAGGAGGAGAGAGGGGTAAGTGTAAACAGGAGGCTGTTTGGAAAGCACAGATCTCTCACCATATGGGAGAGAATGGGAACCCACTTCCTCAGGAAACAGAGAAGGCCCATGAGCAGCACATCCAGCTAAGTGAAATGTCAGAGATACACTTCAGCTGCTGGGGCTGGAGAGGGCCCAAACGGCACAGACACTTGTGCACGTCTACAACTTCATTACTCACTGTTTGTATGCTATTTTCTGTGTTGGAGCTTTTGTCTGCAAACTGAGGCAGGAGACAAGACTCTGCTTTTGGTGGTTTAATCATATATTGAGAAGCTTTATTCATTTCCCAAGTGTGCACTTCTCAGCTCTAGCTGAAAAGAAATTCATTTGGTTGGAAGAAAAAGAGGGGTTGAGGGTCAGCCCTACTGTAAAGTTGCATCGTTTTTTTAAACTTTGAAAACTTGGCAATGAAAAAGTAGTCCCAAAGTAAATGTTTTAAATCAAAGCTTAAGGAATTTCCACCGAATCTATGAAATGCTACTTTAGAACACTGTCTTAGAAAGTAATGACAGGATTTTCCAAGGTCTCTGATAGATTTTTCTAGCCATACGAAATTTGAGAAGATTGCTTCTTATTAATTCTTCTCCAACTTTCTTCCCCCCGGGCTTGCATAATGCTTCATCTTAAAGAATGAAATATTCTTCTCGCTGAAATCCTTTACCCCATCTATTTTCGAGACATAGATGCCATTCAGATGGAACCATCTAAAGCATCTCACCTGAGCACAACTGCTTCTCTGAACGTTTCCCAGGTAGAGATGTTGTACAGCAGCATTCAGAGCTACACAACACCCTCTGCTTGTCTCTTTCACTGGCTGCCAGGTCAGCACAGATTGTGACAACATCCTAAGGGGAGCGTCTCGAGGTTGAGTGATCCGGGAAAGAAGAACCCGCCCGCTCTCCTCGTAATAGCTGTCGTTATTGGGAATCCAGAAAAATGTTCTATCTCGGCAGGAAAAGGAGAACACAGTAGCACTAACCCCACGCCAACTGTTTGTACAGGGACTGACAGTTGAGAAGTACCATGGAACTTGCTTGATCTCTCTGAGCCTACATGACTTTACTCTGGTCACATGGAATCATCACACTCTCCCCCTCACGATCAGAGCGAATGAGGGGAGGAAAAAAAAAACATAACACCCTTTAACAGCCTTAGTACATGGACCAGCACCTGGCACATAGAAGGAATATTTTCTGTCTTCAAATCTTTTCCAGCATTTAACTCCTCCACGCATCTTGAATTAGCAAAGCCCAACTGACACTGGCCATTCAGATTACTGGGCTATTTCCTTAAAGACTAGCCAGCAACTATGTCACTGTCTTCTCTGTTTAATCTACTGTTCTCTTTCTCCCACTCTAAGTGGTCCATTTAGAATTTTTTGCTCCAGAGAAAAGTATGGTTGAATTGTGCATGTATGTTTGTGGAAGCCACTGTCCCAGTCTCCTATGGACACCTTGGAAAGCAATAACATTTTTTTTTTTTTTTTGCTTTTTTGGAGACAGGGTCTTGCTTTGTAGTTCAGGCTGGCCCTGAGCTCACTATGGTGCCCAGGCAAGCCGCCGCGAACTCAGCAATCCTCCCGTCTCTGCCTCCCGAGTGCTGGGATTACAGGCGTGAGCCACCACGCCCAGCATTATATGTGGTAACCGGGGATCGAACTCAGGTCC
>PVIC010037031.1:0-18362 GCA_004025085.1 Thryonomys swinderianus
GCAGGTTTAACTCAGACTTGTCCCACCAAAACAGAGAATCTGATTGGAACAAAACTCCATTTAGTGTCTTCACCAGGCAGTCGAACACTCTTTCTGCTTGTCTAGGGTCAGTGTTAGATTTTAACTGTTTAGACCCACGAGTTAAGATTTGCAGACATTATAAGACTGAATGAAACCGAGATATTTCAATTCTTTAAATTGATTCTAATTGAATTAATCAGAATATCCAGTCTCGATATGTTTATTATTGCTTTGATTTATTAGCACTGAGGCTGTTCTCATGCGTGTTTTTGAAAGAATTAAGCCTAATTATTGTTGAGACGTATAAGTGTGTTTTCTCAGAGAAGCATGTGGGTGTCGCATCTTACTTCTGAAAACAATACTCACGCTCCCTGTACATTCATCTCTGCTAATTTCTTCCGAGGTCTGATTTGACCTAGATATAATCCTTCCTTTTGTTTAGCGCCAATTACATTCGGAGCTAGCCTTTGGGCAATGTCTTCCTCCCAGACCGTCTCCGGACGCTCTCTCTCCGGGCACACACAGAGGGGCCGCCGGCTGCCGGCCGCTGCGGGACGCCCGGCTCCTCCCTCGCATCTGAAATATTAATGTTCAGAGCGAGGGAGCCCGTTACCCAAAGGGGCACCTGCCCAGAGATTGGAAGTAGCTTTTTTGCTCTGGTTTCCTAAGAGGTTTCATGGTTGTGGAAATATTTTTGAAATCTGCCAGTTAGATTAAAGAATTTAATTTTTTAAAAGACCGAGCTGAGAATTTAAGCCTATTTATACTTGGACCGAGGTTGAAATTCTTTATTCACATCCATCCACTTTGATTATCTGGTTTTTTAGACCTTTTTTTTCCTAATGGAAAACTTACATGAAGTCTAATTCTGAAGGGATCCCAATGAAAGGAATGGCCCTGAGGGACAAGAGACGTGAGGGGCCCAGGAAGATTCTAGAAGCCATGGACTTGCGTCTTAACGACCTCCTGCTAAAGCACATCAGGGTTATCTACAAGGAGCACCGTCATCCAACCTAGTGTGAAGTGTGAATCCGCTAAATTTCCTGCCAGTCAACCACTGTTCTTTGAGGGCTTCCTAATACTTTTCTTCCCACGTTGGAGGATCTGACATTGCTTTACACTTAAACATCCCATTTCTTTTGATGGAATAGGGAGTCTTCGCTGTGTTCTGAATTTAATACTTCCCTCCAAATCTTCCTGTACTTTCCTTCAGCAAGGAAAAGTGACTCATTCATTTTGGTCCAACCCCAACCCTTAGATTCCCACCACTGTCTTTCCTACCACTGCATTTCCAGCATGATAGACCATCTTCATCTCTTTCCTGCTTTTTCACTCAACCCTCTAAACTCTGCACCTGACTCCTTCTACCCTGTTTCAGTGACTAATTATCACCCTTGCCTTGGGCTTAGATTATCACTTTTAGTATAGCATGTATTTTGGCCTTCTCTTGTTCCCAAGGAAACACTATTTAGACACCATGGAGAATGCTACTATTAATTTAATCAGCCTTGCTGTGATCCTCACCAGATGTCATCAGAGATAAATCTGTCGTATCTTTGCTTTTCAAGCACTTGCAGACAGGTAAGGGGTCAGACTTAGATTTCTCCTGCTTAGGAAAGGAGAATATCAAGAGATAACTGTATGAACTGAAGGCCTGCTGGGTACCAGGAAGATCCACTCGTTTTTATTTGAGTCACTTCTGAATGTTTTTACAATGACATTTTATCTGCACTTCATTATAAGATGAATTTGATTTTTAGGACATTAATTAAATTAGATCTGATTTTAAGTCCTGCATTCTCCCTACTCTGGCACATTGCTGAGTCATTTAGTAAAGAGGCATTTATACTCACAAAGTACCAGGAAACGTCCTTGATTACGACAAATCAAAGATCTCCTCTCCTTGATGAAACTGCTCCCAGTCTTTCTCCCGTTCCATTGTTCTCAGGATCAATAAGCATAGTACCCAACAATGCACAAGGTACCTCTGGTAACCAAGTGGCAAAACCATGGCTTTGGCAAAAATTGAATGAAGTCAGACATATATTTTTATTTTCCCAAAAGAGCTGCCCAGAGGTGACCAGAACACAAATCATATTTACTCCACCCACATACTTAAGAAGAGCTTCATCTTTGCTGTTCCTTGGTCTTTTATGCTAGATAGATCATTTGAGCATTTCTAAGACTCAGGGTTACAACGTGTAAAATGAACATAGAATTCTTTTTTTAATTGATTTTATCGGTGCATTTTATATATACATTGTGATCACATTCAACATTGCAGGTTTGTACCAGTACAGGACACATCTTGATTTGCATTGTTTTGGGATCCTTAACATAGTCTTAGATTCTCCCAACACTGATATAGGATTCCAAGTGACAAAAGCACTTCATGAAGACAAGCTGTACAGTGTCCTGCAGGTATTACCCAATTTTTAGAAAGACCAAAGAGAATTTCTGTCACATGAGAAGTGTGCTAGACGTTTTGTGGGAGAAAATGTTTTTGTGGCTCAAATTCAGCATTTCCTGAGAGCCGTGGTAGGTGCTGGCATGGAGAGAGTTAACCAAATGTGTCCAAGAGCCATCCAGAAATCTTAGCTGAGAGGGTGTTCGCTGTGCTGTGAACCCCAATTAAAAATAAAACCTCTAACTGGGAGAGCCCGCCCCATGCGTAGGATCAACAAGATTTGATTCACTGCAGTTGCACTGTGCTGACTGTGCTGTGGGGTATTACAGTATATGTCCCTCCTCTGGGGAGGCACAAAAGAGGCAACTTAATTATCATCTAGCCAGAAGGATGGGGCATAGTTAACACCTTTCTGGGTGGGCTGAAATTAATGACCCTTTCCCCCACTATTGCCTACCTCCAAGCCCCTTTATAAATGACTATACAACACAGTAGTTGGTATTCAGATCACAAGAGAGGGCATTTAGCCAAAGCATTTGTCTACAGGGTTTGATCTCTTTTTAATTTTATTCAGATTTACAACTGTGTTATTAAGTGAGATAACTGGATCCTGTCTGAAGTAGACCATAGCCTTCCCCACTCACATCTGAACATCTGAAGTTAACATTCATTTTCCAGATTGGACTTAATGCTTTTTTCCCTAAGTGTTTTTGCAGGCTGCTCTCCCATAGCTGCGTCGAGCCCTCTGCCCGGCTGTGTGTGCAGCCTGGCTGCCTACTTCAGGAGAGTGGGCTTTGGGGACAAAAAAGGCTGGCTTGTAAATGTATTGCAGAAGGTTTGAAATCACAGATGGTCAAATGCCTGGGGAATTCAGCTTTCTCCTTGGGCACGGAGAGAAGTGTGCTGTAGTTAATGATGATGCTTGGAGTCGGAGTTACATTTTTCTCCTTTAAATATATGGGTGCATGACTATTTGTACCTGTGTGTATATATATATATTAAAGACATTCATATGCATGCGTATATACACCTATGTAGTGTGTAATACCATTTACACTTCAATCATGCTGTTGTTGGTCTCAGATGTAATGAATAAATATTTAGTGATGTCACAGGTGTCTTGTGATGTAATTAGGTCATCAGATAATCCACAGAACAAGCTGGAAATGAGAACACTGTCAACTCCACTTTACATTTGAGGATAGTGACCCGCTAGGCCTAAGCGATAAATTCAAAGCTAATAAAGAATCAATGCAGGGCTGGAGATTTAGTTCAGTGGTTCCAGCGCCTGCCTAGCAACTGCAAGGTCCCTGGTTCAATCCCTGGTAACCACATACAACAATACCAGGCATCGTGACTCACACCCACCAGCAATCAGTATCACACACCACAGTGCTGGGTGTGGTGGCTCACGGCTGTGATCCCAGCACTCGGGAAGGAGGCAGAGGCAGGAGGATTGCTGAGTTTGAGGCTTGCCTGGGCTCAGTTCCAGCCCAAACTACAAAGTGAGACCCTGTCTCAAAAAAAAAAAAAAAAAAAAAAAGATGCATACTCAAACTCGTTCTTTTCAAATGCTAAATTTGCTTGCATTTGATGACATTTCTCTGCATTTTCTGGAGGTTGAGTCCTGCTAAGAACCACCCTGTCACTCTCCGTGTTCACTTTCTCTAGAGCGGGACTGCTTTGGAGGCCACTCACCAGCTCTGTGCACACCTTGAGTGAAGTCTTTCTTCTCTCTAAACCTGTGGTCTACCTGTGAGAATAGAAATGACAACAGTATGACTGAGCGGGAAATTTCTGAAGACAAAAACCCCAGAAACAGGCTTAGAAAACAGTATGATCTAAAAAATATATACTTTTTATTCCTCCAGGGATTACAAGAATTCTCTGTGTGATCAAGAATTTTGCTCACGGTGTTACCTACAATCATTAGACCTTGATGCAAAACAGATGTTCTTGGAACATCTGTTAGAGTCAAGACCAAGAGGAGAGATTTGAGCTCTGTTGTTCCTGCATAATCCACCGCATCCATGACACAGCCCTATAGGAAAAGCCCCAAGTAGAAATCACCTTTATATAGTATAAAACAGTAGCATCCTTATGCTGTCCTACTCTTGAAGCCCACAAAGGTCACAGGAATATGTCCTTTAATACCTAAACGATGACAGCCAGAATGACATGGCCAGATCTAAACTCAAGGATTCATGCCAAGCACTGTGGGGCACAGCTGTCATGCCAGCACTCAGGAGGACAGAGCAGGTAGGTGAGGAGGTGGTAAGATCCCCTACCTATGCCAGTTCAAGACTAGCCTGGACTATGGGGTGAGATCCCATCTCAAAAAAATAAAAATAAGAAAATATAATGTCAAAGGTTGGAGCAGGGTAGAGTTTAGGCAAGCGGATATGCCCCAGGAGGTGTAGAAATGCATGGGGAGGCCTGATCACGTTCAGTGTCTGATGTTCCTTTCCCCGGCTCCTAAGATCCCACAGAATCGGTGCCAGTTCTTACACTAGAGGAGCAAAGGGCACCCCATGAATGGCTGGCACTCAGAACATTCTCAAAAATTAATTTCCCCTTATGACTATTTTATGGAGCACTCTAAAATTCTAGGAAGCACGTGTTCATGTTTGAAAAGATACTAGCCCTTCCTTTTACAGATGCTTACTTTAAGCTTCTCTCATGCACTTAGCAGGTGTTTCATGGGCACCTACTGTGTGCTGAGCACTGGGGTAGGGTTTGCGATTCGGTATCCAGCAAAAAGCGTGAGGTTTTCCAGTCCCCACCGAGCCTCTACTCCAGTGTGGGAGGCTGGGATTCGTCAAATAAACAATGATGAGCATTTAAAAACATCTACAGCCAAAATGAAATAGATGCTGAGACAGGAAGACGGCTCTGTTGAAAGTGACAGTGAAAAAATACGACCTGAATTAGGAATACGAAGGGCTCTGAGGCTTTCCTGCAGTACACATGGCGCGAGCTGTTGAACATCTACAGGGTAGAGAAGACGAGATGAGACCAGAGAGGGGGTTTTGGACAGATGGAGAAGCACACGTGAAATCTCAATGCTGGGAAGTTGCTCAGTTTATTAGAAGCCCAGAAAGAGCTGCCTGAGCTAGAATAGGCAGAATGGGGGAGGGGAAGATGGGATACGCCTGGGAAGACCGGCAGCAGCTGCGTCGGCTGTATTATCTCCCAGGTGGTTAGTCTTCCTCTAGTGGGGATCGGAACCCTTTCAACTGTATTAAAAGAAGGGATCGAATCAGAATTGTCCTTTGACAATATTATGTGGGCTGCTGTGGGCGTAACGGGCTGTGCACAAGAAGTACCACAGGAAAGAAAGCACAGAAGATTGAAAATGATAGCAGAGATATAGAAAAATAAATGCACTTGGCAACTATTCTGGAGGTAAAATGGAAAGTATTGGGCAATGGATTGAACAGCTTTGGCAGAGAAAGTTGGAGCATTGGCAAGAACTCCCAGACTTTCACAAGGGGGTGCGCGGCAGTGTCATGGCAGTGAACATTCTGCCGACGACGAAAAGAGACTGAACTTTATGTCTCCTTTGAATGTCATTGGATCATCCAAATGCAGAGGAAGAGAAGAGAGTTTAATATTTGGATTTAAAGCCAAGAGGAGGTCTTCAGGTCCAAACGTAAACCTGTGAGCAACTGGCATTTGGAGTCTTAATAACTGAGGTCATGACTTAGATGAGATGGTTTGGGGATGTAGAACAGAGGAAGGACTGAACGAGCCTGTGAGTACTGGAGCCTGAGCAGGGGCTGAGCACCTACTTCTCAGGTGACGGAGAAGTTAACCCCCCGTGAGACAGGAAGACATCAGAAGACTTTGGTTTCCTGAAAAGAAAAGTGTGAGGAGATGTGCTGGAACCTCACAGTGGAACTAAAAGCGATCCACCGTAGTTAGGAATTTTGTGCTGTGGTGAAGATCCATTTTGACAAATAAAGAAACATTCTCCAAGCATCTGTTCAAATTGTGGACAAAAGAGCAAGCAGGTGGACTTAGAAAACCAAATACACAATTTTTTTTTTTTTTTTTTTGAGACAGGGTCTCGCGTTGTAGTTCAAGCTGGCCCTGAGCTCACTATGGTACCCAGGCAAGCCGCTGCGAACTCAGCAATCCTCCCGTCTCTGCCTCCCGAGTGCGGGGATGACAGGCAGGAGCCACCACGCCCGGCACTGTGGTATGCGGTGTTGATGGTTGGTGGGCGTGTCTCCACGCCCAGCATTCTATGTGGTTACTGGGGATCGAACTCAGGTCCTTGCGCTTGCGAGGCCGGCGCCGGAACCACTGAGCTAACCCTCCGGCCCCAAATACACAATTTTTATAACCCCCTTTAGAAAATATGGCCGTAGGACGAAAGGACCTAAGTTAGTGACAGGAGATCCCCATCCACTGCCATGACTGCTGCTACCGTCTCCACGTTGCTGGGACCCAAACTTTTACTTCTGACATTGACGTTGACACGCTCGAATGCCTCAGCTTTGAATCTGGAGCTTGTCCTATTTCCCCTTGACCTGAGTTCCTTTCCCAACTGTGGCTCACTGTCCAGTGAACGGCGTCTTTCTTTGCCCAGATCGCCGAGGCAGGAAGCCGGGCAGAGTCCCCTCACCCTCGCCCGGCATCTTTCAACAACACCACTATTATGTATATCACAGATCTATCTATTCCAGTTGATTCTCAGACCTCATTTATCTGCATAGGAACCCAAGATTCACATCCTCGGCCTCCCAGTTTCTTACACTCTTCTCTAACCTGTTCTGCCAGAGCTGGTTTGAAAAAACAAGCAAACAATTTTTTGCCTTCTAATTTTCTCTGTCTCATATTCTACCAGTCAGCAAATCCTGTTGGATCTTTGAGAGACAGATGTCTTCATACTATTTCTCACTATCAGCTGTGATACCCTGATTACCTAATCGAGATCTCCTGCTTGTGCCCTTATAGTAACCCTGCTAGATCTTCTGCTCAGTTCCCTACAAGGCAGTGAAAATCACCACTAGTGACCACTCCGGTCTCCTCATGGTCCTCTCTTACAGTACCTGCTTTATTTCTTTCACAACATATGAACTGATCACTTCTTGAATCTCACATTTAAATATCTGTATTTATATAAATACTTATTTCTTCACGAATCTCTCATATGAGTTAGAGCACAAGCTATGGAAAGACATATGTACTCTTTATCTAGTTTGCAGCACTTTAAAAATTGGGGCAAAGATTTCGGCTCATTTAAAAAGTTCTAAGTACATAAATCATGGAATTAACAGTAGCGCATGAAATAAACTGGGCTGGGTCTGCTGATGAGAATTTTTACTAGTTCTAATCACAAAGTACAGTTTTGATAGCAAACCAGAGGTGAGAAGACAGATATAAAAAGTGTTGCATGAAAACAGCTGAATACCCATCTTGGAAACAGCCCGAATACCCATCAACTGGAGATGGGATAAGAAGATATTTTTTAAAAAATAAAATGGAGTATTACTTTGTCATAAAGAATGATAAATTAGAGACATTTAAAGCTAAATGGGTGCACCTTGAGGCCATACTCATAAGTGAAATAAATAGGACACAAATGTGCAAATACTACATAATTTCTCTAAAGTGTAAGAAACTGAAAGAGTAAATGAGGTCCAGAATGTATGATAGGTATTGTGAAATAGGAGGAAAATGTTCAAAGTGGAAGGGGAACTGGATGGGGGCGGGGAAAGGTAAAGACAAGAAAGAAAATATTTGAAGATAAAAAGAAAAAAGGAAACAAAGCTTGTGTGTATAGGGGGAAAGGGACTGGAGAGAGGGAGAGGGATGGGAAAAAAGGAAGTGTAGAGAAAATATATCTATTTGTTCATTTGGACTTAGTTCAATAATAACAGAATTAGGTATTATAAGGTATAAATTCTCAGTGTCAGTAATATTGCTGAAAACTTATAAGTAAATGATATAAAATAGATAATGCCATGAATCTCTACCACTATTAGAAGGCTATGGTAAGTTTCTATTGTTTCACAGGTAGTCTTTGTTTTATTAATGAGTCTGGTATCTTTCCATGCATTTTTCTGAACTAAACATTATTGTCTGACCTGTCAAAGCAAATCTAGCCTTTTTAAAACCATAAGCATAACTATTTAATAGATTTGGACAGAAAGAAATCATTAGATTCTCTGCAGAAAGTGAGAATGGCCACGTGCTAAAAATGTTCATCCAAATAAAATATTATATGTATATATAATATATATGTATGTGATTTTATATATATATAAAACGTGTAAGAAACTGTGATTTTATACACACACACACACACACACACACACATATATATATATATATATATATATATATATATATATATATATATATATATATATATATATATGGATATGGATAAAATCTTATTTGTCTTCTACTAGGAAAAGCCCTGTGTTACAGTTGAGATTTCAGGACAGAAGTAAAGTAAGAAATAAAGTGAGGTTAATGCAGGGGTCAGGAAAGATTATTCTAGATTATTCTGCAGGTGAAGAAAAGCTAGGAAACAGGACAGAGAGAACAGTGCAGATGAGGGCACCAGGGACTCCAGAAAGTCAGTCTGCAGCGGAGAGTGAGCGAAAGAAACCGTTGTGCTTTTACTGAATTCCACCAAGTCCATAATGTACTTCTGAGCATCTTGCCACTGATACATTTCCTCCATGCCATTGCAATAAATAATTCATCCACAGTTCTGCATGGGCAGGAAAGAAATGGAACTATTTTGATTTCCTTCTGGCACGCTCCCTTCTCTCCCAGAAGAATGAGTATTCCTCACCTCTGCAAACATCTCCCAAAAAAGTGCATGTGAGACAGGAAGAAAACATCTCTGCCTGGCTGGTGACTAGTATATGGGCCTTTCTAGAATTCAGAAACTGCCACTTCCGGGTTTCCTTTGTGAGAAACTGTTCCCATAACAACCTGAGGAGCCAGCCCTCCAGGGGACCTCGTGCAGAGCTCAGGAATCCTCTTTCCCCGGAGGTGGGGGGAGAAGCCCAGCAATCCTGGCCAGGCTGCCCTGGTAATGTGCGCTTGTATCTGGAAGTGGGCCAATCCCCGAACACTATGTGCAAATCCACTCTTGTCTCTGGTTGCCGTAAATCAGGATGCAACATCTAAAACAGCAAAGCAATATTTTTACACCTATCAACTAATCACTAAAAGAAGGAGCTACCGTAAAACATTCTCATGGTCTGAAAAATACATATGTGTCTCAAGACATTTGAATGAGTGATGTTGATGGGTGAGCACTCTGGACACCTCAACTGTTTGGTATATGGAGGCTCATAAAAGCATTAGCTGGTGTATTTGAATATATGTATATAGATTTACTAACTATGCCCTAACTGTGCCAATAGCACTTATTTTTGAAAACTCAAAGAAATAAAAGCATATTGTTTTAGGCAAAATTAGACACAGACTTTGGTTCTATGAAGGACCCTGGAGCAAACATTTATAATGAAGTTTGCTATTTAGATGACAAGGGGAAGCTGCCGAGTTGCAGAGGGACGTGTACAAATATCCTGTTTCTCATAAATCTTGTGTGTAGTTGTATCTTAATTTTTAAATAATTCTGTCTTATGACTATCCATGGTGATTAATGAATATATTATCTGAACTTCATTATAAAAATTTAGCTAGTTCACACATGACTGGCAGGGACTTAGTAATATCCCTGTAATGCAAGGTTGCAATAATGAGTCACTTTCTCTTCACATTATTTTATATTTCTAGACCTGCTGTAATAGCCCAAATGATTCCATTATATGGGTATTTTTCATAATAATATTAAATTACCTTTACTTCTTCCATAAATTGTACATAGCGATTTGCTCTATATCCATCTTCTTTTCTTCTTCTAGTTGAAATGAGAATTTGCCATGGGATTTTTAACCCCAACTTTCCCAGTGGCACCCACCTTATATTTGAAAAAGTAAACAAGATAATGGAGGAAAAATGCTATTGTTAACTGAGTAACACAGAATGACACTCAAATAATTCTGCTAAAGCAGTTCCTGGATTAATCCTGCCTCTTTAATATGTTTCAGTTGGCTTTATCTGTTGCACTGTAGCATTCCATGAAATTTCTGATAGAACAGAAGATAGAGAATTTAGAATTTTTGCATTCATATCATCTCCTCTCATGTGATCAATGCTTTAATTGAAATGAACTTTTATGTCATCTGTACGGGAGCACAAAACTATGGACTTCATAAAATGATACGAACACACACATTTCATTTGTGATTCGCAGTCTCGCTGGACGTGGGTTCACACCTGAGGTCTGTGCTGTTTCCTCACAGTAACAGGTAGGATGTTCTCCTGGGTTCAGAGCATAACCCGGAAGGCTTGCGTTCTGTACTTCGCTTGGGAGGCAGACGCCTGGCACAGCTCAGCCTGGAGTTGTCATCTAGGCTCAGCAGTGCCTGGTGGCCATTTTCTCCCATGTATCAAATCCACTCTGGGATAAATTTCCCAGAATATTCCCCGAGTCCTCTGCATTCCTCAAAATCTCCCTCAGTCTTGTTTCCCCCTTCTCCATTTAAAGAGCTCTGTAACTACACTTCCTGCAGGTGTCTTTCTGGCTCTAGACTTCGGGAACCCACTTAGTCTTGTGACTTACTTATTAAGCAGTATCAGAAATATTGTTAATATGTCACCCATTGCGATTTCCATGTTGCAAAGACAAAAGCATTTTTAAAAATCCCTAAACTGAAACTGCACGTCTTTTTTTCTTTCTTTTTTCTTTTCTCTCTTTCTCTCTCTCTCTCTCTCTCTCTCTCTCTCTCTCTCTCTCTCTCTCTCTCTCTCTTTCTCTCTCTCTCTTTCTTTTTAAATAGTTACTGTGTTTAGGCCTGATTCTTGTATAGGCAACTAATTTTATTCTCACTTATTTATATTTACATTCTTTTGCTTTCCGGTTGGTTCGGAAAGTAATAGTTGAACTTTGCCCATGTGCCTCGGCAAATGTGCAGTCTTGCTGACAGTGTGGTGTACCAAAGGAAGTCGTCTGCGTTCCAAAAGCGAACTGACAGAGGCGACTCCCCACAGTATGGAGCCCTGCAGGGAGACACCACTCTTTAGAATGCTGTTAGTCACCTGAAGGGTAGTTCGGTTACCGTGCTGTCTAATACCCTGTCCCGTGTCATTAAGGGATTCATTGGTAATTCTTTTTTGCTGTTAGCATTTAGAGTCATGATTTGGAATTAAATTTGTGCCCTTGTCTGGCTTTTGTATTCCTTTTTAAAGACATCACTTGATTCCCCTAGTGCGGTCCCTTTCTCGTGTATGGTGCAGCTGCCATCAGCCCACTGGTGACACTGAAAAGGAGGTGAGCCGCGAAGTCAGAAAGATCTGGCCTTGAGGGTTGGTTGTAAGGCCTTGGCCAGGTTACTGCATCTGCCAGACACTCTGCTTCTTCTTCAATGCCACACACTATGCCGAGCTCATTTAATTGAGCTTGTATTACTGCTTTCTTATTTTCCCTTTTAAAAGCCTTATTGTCCTTCAATTATCTGCAGTGTGGATCTGGGGTCATAGTCCTTCCCAAGGCCACAAAAGCTCACGGATCATAAATTCTCCTCATTCCTTAGGATGAGTTCACCCATTCCCTTGTCTTTAAATATAGTACATGTGCTGTCCAAGTGAACTCCCTTGTCTTTAATATAATGTGTGAACTGATGATTCTGTGTCCCAGGATGACTCTGAATTCTATCCAAAATGTGGATGTCTATGCAACGCTCTCATCTACCTAGTGTGTTCTAGCCTAGATGTACAGTCTCCCTTTTGACTTTTCTCAGGAGCAAGCTTCACCTCCAGGGTCCTCTTCTCATTGAAGAGGTCCGAGCTTTTTCCTGTTGCTTTGGGCAAGATAATTTGAAGTGATTTTTCTATTTTCTCTTTCTTTATAGCCACAGTCTCTCTATCAGCAGATAAATACATCTATTCTGGGAGTCTAGTCCACACCACTGTCTTTCTGAGCTTGTTTCCTAACTGGTCCAGAACAGACTCTTCCTCCAGCCCATCTGGAGCTTTCTTGTCCCTGTGCCACAGATCCAACCTCTCCCAAACTTTGCTCATCAGGGTCTGCCTCTGAGGGATGTTTTCACTGGTTTTATCTTTTACTATCTCATCCTGTTTCTTCCCCCAAAGGACAGATCAAATGGTACCTATTACGTAAAAAGGCTTGTGGATCTCAATGGATAAAAGACAGTATTTCCTCGGAAATTTCATGATTCATTTTCAAGGCACAAGTTTTGTTTAATCTCCTTAACATGTTTTTAAATTAGAAGACTGGTGCAAGTTTATGCTCAACATTGAGGGGGTACACAATATCACAATAGACTTATTCCCCCTTTGTTTCTCATTTCTGGATTCCACAAAGTAAACATTATTAATGATTTCTCAGTTGAAAACATTCTTCTAAGCGCACACCTTTTGACTTTGCTCTTTATAATGTTTACTTCACTAAATGCTCAGAAACCTGGATTTTTTTTTTTTTTTGAAACAGGGTCTCGCTTTGTAGTTCAGGCTGACTGTGAGCTCACTGTGTAGCCCAGGCAAGCCTTGAACTCAGCAATTCTCTTGTCTCTGACTCCCGAGTGCTGGGATTACAGGCGTAGAAACCTGGCTTTTTTGCCAATTGTTTCTATTTCTATTATAATGTAACATCTCTAAACTGACCACAGCATCTTACACATTTGAAGTATGGAGTTTATTCTGAACAATGAGAAAAAAAAACAGGAAATAATAGAAGTTTTAAAATGTTTCTTTCTGAGCAGTGCTTTAACTAATGCAGTCATATACAATAGAATCCAGGCAGAACTTAAGCATGGATATCTGTAAATTTATTTATGGGCTCCTAACAACATCATGCCAATATAGTATTCAGCTGATTTATAGCAACTCTACCCATCTGCCTTTTCAAGAAACCATTTAATTTTAAAAATTACAAGTACAGAGTTTTTGTCCTTGACCTTGCTAAGATATTACCGAAAAATCAAGCTAAAAACTCTCCAAACTCTCATAAATTACCTCACTTCTACAGCTTACATCACTGTGCCTCTTCCCTGACAGCTGAATTAATTTTACGAAGTCCTAAGGAGTCATCCTGAGCCATTCATTATCTCAGGAGTGTAGCGGAGCCCTAGATAGGCCTTTGCCAACTTGTCCTTTTAATTGTGTCCTAATGATGAATTGGCCCAGAGTGATTTTGTGTTCTACTCCTGTCCCTTCATGGACTCCCGTTTCCCTGTTGCCCACTGCTCCCTCCTCCAGGGGCCTGATTGAAATTCACAGCCACAGAAAACAAACAAAAATTTGCTCAAGATGACCCTAACCACGTAACACCAGGCTTTCCTTCCGAAAAGAGTTTCTAATTTGATCACATAAATCAACATCTCACTCTGCTTCCATATATGCATCTGTGGAACTGAATATAGTGAAGTTTGCATAAGTGACCCAAATCACAAACTGAAAACAGGCTCCTAACTTCGTCTCTCCATCCCAGTTACAACCTTGGCTTGGTCCTACACTTCTTCCAGATTTCTCTATCCTTTGTTTCTCTATATTATATAGCTGAAGGTTCAGATGCTTTTCTTTTTCTTGCTCCATTTCTTTATCGGTACATTGTATATACACATCATGATCAAACTCAATATTGGGAATTTGTACCAGTGTATGATATGATTTAATTCTCATTTTTTCCCATTCCCCTTCCTACCCCACAACCCACCACTCCCTAAATACTTAAGCTTTGTTTCCCTTTTTTTATTACCCCTCATTACTCACCCTTCCATTTCCCTTTGCATATTTTCTGTTTGACATATCCATTATATATTCTAGAACTCATTAACATCTTCAGACCAGAGAACAGATATGATATTCACACATCTGTTACTATTTATTTCACTTATGAGGACGTCCTGAAGTTACATCCATTTGAGCATGTAACTCAAACTTATCATTCTTTATCATTTTTTAGAAAAAGGGAAAATGTAGAAGAAATGGATAGATTCCTAGAAACCTATGAGCTCCTAAAGTTGAGTGAAGAAGATGTAGGAAGGTTCAGATGTTTTTTAATCAGTCGCCTTGTCACGCAGTGTCCCGTGAGGACAGAGACCACTGTGGACAACTCAGGACACAGCAGTCTGGCTTGGTCACACAGGTGTCAGAAGAATGAAAGAGCAGAAATAGAAGTGGAAGAGCACAGAGGTGAGAATGGCAGGAGACACTAACACACATGGCTGCTGCAAACCATCTTCACTTCTCCGATTCTTAGGTGACAAAAGAGGATAAACAATTTCTCCCTTAGGGTTCCTATGCGCATAGCCTCAGGCAACATTCTCCGTTTCCAGTTATGAAGTGTGTCTCTCTGCATGGCAGCAGAGATCTTGAAGGATGTGAGGTTGTTTATCTCTTCACAGGTTCTGGCTCCAAAGAAAACAAAACAAAAAAGAATAGTTTAATCTATGTTATCATAATTCATGACCAGAACTAAGAAGTAGTGCACGTTCATCTTTTTAATTCAGTGGGACACAGTCCAATCATGTTGTTCAACTCAACTGCAAGGGAGATATAAAATGGCAGCCTTGGTTCCTCAGGAGAATGGAAAAAAGAACAGAATCATGAGCATCTAGATGTCCTTTCCACCTTTTTCTGCCTGTGTGTCTGTTCCCTGGTGACAAACATCCTGCATGGTAAAAGAATTCACTGAAACACCTACTTACAAACATTCCATAGTAAAACATATACCTATAAAGTGTAAGGGCTAATAACACAGAAAAGACATCATCTATGTATCACCTTGATGGATTTCCACAGATACTGCTTAAATAAAGTGTAACAACTACAATACATGTCTTCAGAATGTGACTTAGCTAGCTATCTATCTCTAAGTGCTAATTCATATTTTTAAGTGAATATCTTGCTATTTGTATTTCCCCTTGATAGATAGGAAGAAAGGCATCACAATAGAAAAGCATTATAATAAACTTAGATTGCATCATTTGAGGATATTTGATACAATAATCTATTTCAAAAGTATCTGTGATTTTATTTTTATAAATTTTCATCTCTCTAACCTGTCATTATTCATACATATAAAATAGCATCTCCTAGATTCCCACATCCAAAAGTGAATAAGGGAATATGTTAATATCCACGATTCAAAACTAATGGTCCTTTCTTGTGTAAGATATGGCTTTTGTGTAACAGAGACCATGGTGATTGTAGACTTGGAGTACAAGAATACAGATCAGGGAAGAAAATTTTAGAGGCTGAAGTCTGGAGTACAAACTCAAAATGATCATAGGCCGCAGAGAATGGAACAGAAAGAAAATCAAAGCTTGATCCCTGAGATTTTCATGTCTTCATAAATTCATTTTTCTATTCTTCTTTCTCAGTAGAATTCTTATCTTCCAGTGTCTCAGATTTGAGCACTCGTAGTCCGCTTCTTTAATGCTCCACACCCAATTCCTCAGCAAATTCTGTTGTCAGTGCCTTTGAAATGCATCTACTATCTCACCACTGTGGATTCTATGATTGTCAACTCTACCTCCACCATTAAAGTGCCCCTATGTGGCCTCTCAGAGGAAGTACTTGATGCTGCAGTTTTTCCTCAGAATAATGGCCACAAGTCCAGAACATTCCTTCCCATAGAAAGACTGCCCTCTGAGTAAAAGCAAAGCAATCCTTCCACAGTTGCTTGTTATGTCCAATCTTCCCCCATTTTGGGTCCTGAACATTCACCTTTTCTCTCTCCTTTGCTCTGTCCTTACTATTCTTTCACTATTATTTGTTCTTGACTTTCCTCAACTCTTAATTAGGACTCTCTATCTACCTTTGCTCAGATTGCAACCCATCCTTCATTTGTCTAGACTTTAATTTTCTGCTTTACTTTTTCTTGAGAGTACTTACAGTCTTCTGTGTCTTTCATTTTTTATTGTATTAATTCTTAGTCTCTCTCCACAAGAACAGAAATTTCCATCTATCTTTTGACTACTGTATTCCAAGTGCTCAGAACATTGTCTGGAAATAAGTCTTGATTGGTAATTCTTAGTCTCTCTCCACAAGAACAGAAATTTCCATCTATCTTTTGACTACTGTATTCCAAGTGCTCAGAACATTGTCTGGAAATAAGTCTTGATTGGTAATAATTTCTGAAACACTAATGAGGGTGAATGAACAATGGCCCACTTCAAAAGATTGCTCACAATTTCCAATTAAATTCGTTTTCACTTTGCAAACTGTTACAAGTTAAACCGGGGAGCATTAGGGAGACAAAATGGCGGGGCAGTAAGTGGCAGCAACTCAGCTTCTCTGAGACACAGTGTCTGCAGTCTGGAGAACAATAGCTTGGAGAGCAACCAAAGCGAGAGAACTCTACATGGGGACACAAAGGAAGTGACTGAAGAGGAGAAAGTAGGATTCAGAGATAGAGAAGAGGTGGACCACACTGCACAGAAGAAATCCTTTTGCTGCTGACAGCACAGGTTAGCTGCCAACAGGGAGGCAAGGTAAAGCTAATAACTTTTCTGCTCATGAAGAATGGCACCAGGACCAAGATGGTGCCACCCAGTTGTAGACAGCAGGATGAGCGTGAGGCACTGCAATAAAATCAGACCCCACATCCATCTTTTCTTCTCATCCACCACTAATCTCCCTTTCTGCCTTGCCCCTTGGTCCTACCACTCCTCATCCAAACACCCCCCCATCCTCCCCACCCACCCCACCTGCCTGACTGCAGAGCAACTACAAATAGTACCTTTCCACAGCATGCACAGAGAAGAGACAAAGGGAGGAAGACTAGCTGAGATTAGACCTGAAGGTGCTGTTATAAATACAAGCAATTCTTTTGGCAAAGCATAGGGGCAGGGTTGAAATCATTTAAGGTAAATCACAGAAGGAGTCAATTCTAGAACTGGGCATACAAAGCTGAAAATTATTCACAGTGAGGCGATATGCCATGAAAGATGTTATATCAACAACACTTCTCATATGTTTCAAAGAGACTGAAAGGAATGGAGGGCTCCCACATTCATTTATGGAAGCCAGTATCACTCTGATCCCCAAACCTGAAAAGATTCAATTTAAGAGGGTAGGCCAATCCATTTAGTGAACACAGGTGTAAAAATTATCAATAAGTTATTAGCAAAGAGAATGTAGCACATTATAAACAAGACGGTGCATTATGATCAAGTGGGTTTCATTCCAGAGATGCAAGGATGGTTCATCACACATAAGCCTATAAATGTAATATATCACATAAACAAGAGCAAGGTCAAAAACTACACCATCCTATCAATAGACATAGAAAATGCTTTTGACACAATCTATCACCCCTTCATTAAAAACTCTTGAAGAAAACAGATGTAGAAGAACAATACTTAAATATAATAAACAATACTCTTGATGAACTAATAGCCAGCAGCACATTAAATGAGGAAAATATAAAAGCATTACCCCCTAAAATTAAGAATGAAACAGAATCATCTCTTCTATTAAAGGTTAGTACTTAAAATACTTCAAACAGAGTAATTAGGCAAAGAGTAGGAAATAGAAGGGTTACAAAGAGGAAAAAGAAAGACTCAAATTATCATTATGTGCAGGTGATGTGCTATTTACATAGAAGACTAAAGAAGTCCACCAAAAAACTCTTAGAATTAAGGAGCAAGTTGAGTAAAGTAGCAGGATATGACTTCAGCCCACATAAGTCAGTACCACTCATGTACAGCACCAATAAATGAGATGAGAAGGAAATTAAGAAAACAATACCATTAATAGCCACTTCAGAAAAAATGAAATGTCGAGGTATTAGCCTAACCAAGCAAGAGGAAGATTTGTACAAAGAAAACTGCAGGGACTGAAAAGAACATGAGAAAATTGAAAGATGCCACCT
>PVIC010037032.1:0-18275 GCA_004025085.1 Thryonomys swinderianus
TGCCACAAGTTAATTCTCATTTTTACCCATATCCCTACCCACTCCCCCTCCTCCCCCCCTTTATACATGCTCTTTTATTTTCTTTCTGTATCATATTTATTCCTTCCCCTCATCACATTCCCACACCAAGTTTCCTATAGAAATATTCCACTCTATAAAAGCTGTCCTACTTTCTAGAACTCATTTGCATCTACAGGTGAGTCACTATTTTTTATGCTGGACTCTTCAGATCACATGGTATCATCCAGATGTCCAAAGGAAAAAAAATAAAAATTTTCTAGAACTACATGGATAATCAATCAATAACCATGTCATTGCAGTAAACCTTTAATAAGCACTCTGTACTTCCAAGCTCAAATGAGCTTTCTTGTTTGGCAATACTTTGTATTATCACACATCTACACTGGGAGCATCAATGCTTCCTGAGGGCAGTGGCAGTACATGTGTCTTTTTCTTTGTATACGTACACTTTTCCTTGGGGGAACCTATAGGTATGGATATAATCCCTTTTAGTGAAATCCATGAGATACTGTTATAAATTAGGAAACCTGGCAACAAATGGCTTGTGAACAGCTTGAATTTGCAGTTGATATGACAAGTGAACACAGTTACCAAGTACTGCGCTTTGTAATTCTGTAGCTATACTCCAAATGTTTACAGTTGGTGTAAGATGTCTTGGGCAGAACAGGCAGTGTCAAGGACCCTGAAACCTCATAGCTTGTCTGATTCTGGCTATACTCATTCAGTAATAAATAGCCGCATAGAGTTAGTTTATTTTATTTATATACTTATGTATGTATTCTCCAGTACCAGTGATTGAACTCAGAACCACAGTGGCACCATATCAGGTAGGCTTGGTGCTACTGTGCTACATCCATGGCCATAAGAGTTAATCTACATTTATTTTATTTAGCTTCTACCCACAAGAGGTAACATCCCTTTCAGGTAAATTCACCATAAAGCTAGTGAAACTTACCCTTCCAAGCCTATCAGTTGCAGAATGATCCTTCAGATTTATTGTACTCACAAGAAAATAGGTTCACACAATTATGTTTTCATAAAATTTGCAAAAGTAAGATATTTCACTGCATTTCTTTTAGCCTACTGTTCATTTTGTAGCTAGATAATTTTGTGTCCTTTTTTCTAAAACAAGACCAGTCAATCTCTGTCATTAAAATGTTGATCCAACTCTTGTGTTCATTTGAAATATTAGACACTGGCAAAGTGATATTGCCTTGTTGTGGATAACATGCATACCATGCGACAATTTGATGTGAGTTTATGTTTTAGTGTGTGTTTTCGTCCAGAAAAATGTGAAGTGCTTTTTTGTTTTTAAAGCTCAAGAATTAATTTAGTGATGGTAATAAAACTTATGTATGTAGGGGTGGGGGCTTTTGGGGTGGGTAGGGGAATGAAAAGAAATGGAAATTAAATCGTGTCATATATTGGTACAAATTTCCAATACTGAGTGTGATCATGATGTGTATATACAATGTACCAATAAAGATTTTTAAAAAGAATTAATTTAGTGCCTCCTCATTCTAAGGAATTATTACTATGCTAGAGAATATTACACACGTTTCATTGACTTTCATTGCTAAGAGATGCAGCTTCAAGGTCAAGGATCTTGTCTTCTCTTTTATGGCAGGACTGTAAATATTCACTCTTCCTCATTCAGCTATTTGCCTTCTCTTCTCTTACCAGTTCTGTATTCCCTTCTTTATATGCTAATTCCAGCAGGAATAGCTCAGACAACATAAAACAAAGTCTTGTGGCTATCAAAAAGTAATAATAGAGTAAGGTGAGCAGTGGCACTGGGACAGAGATTGGACAAGGCCCGTGCTGAGCAGCTATGCTACACCTGAGCAGCTTACATGCTGACTCCTTGTGAAATCAGCCCTCAAGACTCAGGCCCAGAATTTGCGTCTAAGCAGTAAGGGGTGCACAGGTGCTAGGAACTGGATTTAACCAAGGCCAGTGCTGAGAGGCTCTGCCTCACCTAAACAACGCTCACATGCTGATACCTCAATGGAGCACTGCAAGAGACTCAAGCCCCAAATCCGCACCTACACAGTTAGTGTTGGGGTTGTGCTGGGACATACACAGAGGCCTAAGCATCGATGATATCAAGAAGGAGGCCCAGGAAGAAATCATTATTTAAGGATTTTAAATATTCACAAGAAGGATACTTGCAACAAGCAGTGTATAGACATTAACCCGGATATTAAATCAAAAACACTAACAGTAGGAAAAATCAAAATTTGAAAAGAGCCAAAATAAGATCCAAACCCAGAATTCCCAATATCCAAAGGAAAAAAATAAGGACATGAAAGGGACCACCCTGAAACTCAACCACCTTGACTCCCTGAACTGGCAACAAAAGACAATATGGAAAAAATGAAATCAGAATTAATCTCTAAAATGACAACACAGATGATGATCAGCATAAATGACATGATAAAAAAATACAAAGCATCAGGAACATGATGGAATCCCAGCACAGAAAATAAAAACAGGGTCCAATAAACAGATTCAAATGGAAATTCAAGAGATTAAAACTTCCATTGACAGCTTGCATAGTAGAGCTAGTGAGTCTGATGACAGAATTTCAGACATAGAAGACAGGATTGCAATTAGTGATCAGGAAAGGAAAGAGTTCTTAAAAATAGTAAGGAACCTTGAATGTTCAATCCAGCAGCTACTAGATGCTGCAAAGAAGAAAATTTAAGACTGATTGGAGTCAATGAAGAAACAGAACAGAGTGAAAATAACATAAAAATATGTTCCCACGTGTAATGATAGCAGACTTCCAGAGCAAGGGGGAATAATTTGATACACAGATAAGTGAGGCATACAGGACTCCAACTAACTGTGCTTTAAAAAAAAATTCACACCTAAGAATATAGTAGTCACAATACAACTGAACAGAAGAGCAAAATAATGAAAGCAGTTTTTAAAAAGAAACAGATAGCATACAAAGTAAAGCCCATCAGAACTACAGCAAATCATTCAACACAGACACTCAAATCAAGGAGTGAAATATTTCAAGCCCTAAAAGAAAAAAGAATCCTCCAATCTAGATTGATCTATCATGCAAAACTGTCCTCCCAAATTGATGGGGAAATAAGATATTTCCATTACAAAGAACACAAGGGAAACTTCGTGAATATTAAACCTGCATTAAAAAATTCTAAAACATATGCTAGAAAAAGACAGTGAGGTTCACAACTTCATGAGGCTTAATGGAATGAACCCACTAGGCAAGACAAGAAACTAAATGGAAGGGAGGGAAATGATAACAAAAGAACCAACTACAGAAAATATGACAAGTACAAGTACAAGGAAAAAATCACATCAGTTATAACCATGTTAATGACTTCAATTTACCAATTAAAAGAAACAGACTGGCAGAATGGATCAAGAAGCAAGATTCAATAATATGCTGTATTCAAGAAACATACTTAACTAAAAAAGAAGTCCATAGAGTGAAAGTAAAAGATAAAAAGCAATTTTCCAAATGATAGGAAACCACAAAAAGCAAGAGTAGTTGTCTTATTTTCAGACAAAGTTGACTTCAAAACAAAACTAATTGAGAGAGACAAAGAAGGTCCTACATTCTGGCACAGGAACAATCCAAGAGAAAGGGAGGACAATCATAAATATATACACAACAAATGTTAGTGCATCCAACTATATAAAACAAATATTAATGATAAGAAAAGCTAAATAAACACTAAAATAATAGCAGTGAGGAACTTCAACACCCCTCTGTCACAAACAGACAGATCATCTAGACAAAAAATCAATAGGGAAATATATGAAATGAACCAAACTTTTGAACAAAGGGACTTAATAGATGTCCAGATTATTTCACCCCACACAATTGGAATACACATTCTTCTCAGCTGCAAGTTTGTCATTCTTGAAGATAGATCATGTGTTAGTTCACAGAACTTGTTTAAGTAAACGAAAAAAAATTGACGTTATCCCCTGTATGTTATCAGATCATAGTGCCTTGAAGTTGGAGATCAATAACAAAAGAAATTTCAAGAACTTCATGAGCACAAGGAAGTTGAATAACTCTCTCTTGAATAACCAATGGGTCATGGGTGAACTCAAAGAAGAAATTAGGCAATTTGTACAATTAAATGATAATGCACATGTGACATGCAAGAATCTGTGGGACATAATGAAAGCAGTGTTACAAGGAAAATTCATAGCAGTTAATTCTCAGGCTAGCTAAACAGAGCAAGCTCAAACAACCTATTGTCGAACCTCAGGTTTCTAGAAAAAGAAGAGCAAGACAAACTCAAAGCTCATACAAGGGAGAAAATTATAATGATGAGAGAAAAAAAATCAATGTAGTTGAGAGTAAGAAAATGATACAAAATATCAATGAATCCAAGAATTGATTCTTTGAAAGAATAAACAAAATTGATAAATCCTTAACCAACTTTATCAAAAAAGGAAAGAGAAAGGCCAAATTCATGCAATTATGAATGAAAAGAGTAAATCCACAAAAGATCCAGCAGAAATCCAAAAGAGAGTCAACACCTACTTGAAAAAACTGTACTGCAATAAGATGGAAAACAGAGAAGAAATGGACAGATTCTTGGACACAGGTGAACTCCCAAAGTTGAACAAAGAAGATATAAAAATGCTAAACACCCCAATATCAATCAATGAAATTGAAAATGTAATTAAAAATCTACCAACAAAGAAATGTCCTTCTCAAAAAAAAAAAAATGTCCTGGTCCTGATGGCTTCACTGCTGAATTCTATAAGATATTTAGAGAAGAGCTAATGCCACTGCTTTTCAAATTCTTTAATTAAATTGAAAAGGATTGAAGACTCTCAAATTTATTCCTTGAAGCAACTATTACCTTGATTCCAAAATCAGAGAAGGCCCAATCAAAAAAAGAAAACTATAGACCCTTCTCTCTAATAATGTAGATGCAAAAATCTTCAATATGATACTCGCAAACAGAATACAAAGGATCATCAAGAAGATCATACACTCTGACCACGTTTGATTCACCCCGGCATGAAAGGATGGTTTAACATATGTAAATCGATAAATACAATACACATGTAGTCAAGGACAGAAAACATATGATCATCTCAATATATCCACAAAAAGTATTTCACAAAATCCAACACTGATTCATGATTAAAACCCTACAGAAAATTGGAATAGATGGTCTTTATCTCAACCTGATAAAAGCTACTTATTAAAAAACCAACAGCCAGCATCATACCAAATGTTCAAAAACTGAAAACTTGCATGCTAAAGTCAGGGACAAGAGAAGGATGTGTACTATCACCACTCCCATTTGATATAGTTCTGGAAACATTAACCACAATTAAACAAGAAAAAGAAATAAAATTAGAAAGATAGGAAAGGAAGAAGTTAAGGTGTCATATTAGCTGATGTCATAGTACTCTATACAGAACATCCCAAAAACTCGGCTAAAAAAAAACTGCTTGATTTAATCACCAGATTCAGTATAGTAGCTGGGTACAAGGTCATCACCCAAAAATCAATAGCCTTCCTGTACACAAATAATAGACTCACTGAGAAACAAATAGGAAAACATTCCTTTCACAATAACACCTAAACAAAATGAAACATCTAGGAATCAATTGAACAAATGAGAAGAAATGTCTCTTGTCTGGAAACTACAGCACTTTGAAAAAGGAGGATATCAGAAAATGTAAGGACAACAGACAACCCTTGCTTCCTGGTAAGAAGAACCAATATTGTCAAAATTGCCATACTGTCAAAACTACTATGCAATCCAGATTGAAAAGGCCAACAGTGTATTTCACAGAGATAGAGATAATAATCTAAAAATTCATCTGGAACCAGAAGAAATCTACAATAGCAAAAATAATTCTACTCGGGAGGCAGAGACAGGAGCATTGCTGAGTTCGAGGCTTGCCTGGGCTACATAGTGAGCTCAGAGCTAGCCTGAACTACAAAGCGAAACCCTGTATCAAAAAAATAATAATAATGATTGTAGGCAATAAGGACATGGCAGGGGATATCACAAACCACAACTTCAAAGTATAGTACAAAGCCATTGTGATAAAAACAGTATGGTACTGGCAAAAAAAATTACCAAAAACAAACATACAAAAAAAGACCTGTGGATCAATGGAACAGACTAGAAATGCAGAAGCAACCCCAGACATACTAAACTACCTCATCTTTTACAAGAAGCCAAACACTCTCAATGGAGGAAAAAGAGCCTCTTTAATAAATGGTGCTGGAAAAATTGGATTTCAACTTGCCAAAGTTAGATCCATGTCTTTCACCATGCACCAAACTAAAATCAAAGTGGATTAAAGGCTTAAATATTAAAGAAGAAACACTAAGACTGCTGTAAGATAGGTTAGGTAAAACTCTTGGAGATATTAGCATAAGAAATGACTTTATGGGGCCGGAGGGTTAGCTCAGTGGTTCCGGCGCCTGCCTCACAAGCGCAACATCCTGAGTTCGATCCCCGGTAACCACATACAATGCTGGGCATGGAGACTCATGCCGACCAACAATCAATACCACATACCACAGTGCTTGGCTTGGTGGCTCACGCCTGTAATCCCAGCACTCGGGAGGCAGAGACAGGAGGATTGCTGAGTTCGAAGCTTGCCTAGGCTACATAGTGAGCTCAGAGCCAGCCTGAACTACAAAGTGAGACCCTGTCTCAAAAAAAAAAAAAAAAAAAAGAAAAGAAAAGACTTTATGAACAACCCTCAGCAGCACAGGAACTAACAGAAAGAGTCAACTATTGGGATCTCATCTTGTTAAAAAGCTTCTTCACAGCAAGGGAAACCACCAACAACCAGATGAAAAGACAACCTACAAGTTGGGAAACTAATTTTGCTAGTCATTCCTCAGAAAAAGGACTACTATCTAGAATAGATAAAGAATATTAAAAAATCAGGTCCCTGAGATTTAAAGATCTAATCCAAAACTGGACATCTGAAATGAACAGACATGTTTCAGATGAAGAAGTAAAGGCAACCAAGAAGCCTATCAAGAAATGTTCCACATCACGGGTCATTTGAGAAATGCAGCTGAAAATGACACTGAGATTCTATCTTGTTCCAGAAAGAATGGCTGCCATCATGAAATCAACCAACAACAAATGTGGAAGAGCTTTGAAGAGAAAAGAACCCTTTTCCACTGTTGATGCAACCATTTTGGAGATTAGTGTGGAGATTCTTAAAAAAGCTAGGATTTTGGGGGGCCGGAGGGTTAGCTCAGTGGTTCCAGCACCTGCCTCACAAGCGCAAGGTCCTGAGTTTGATCCCCGGTAACCACACACAATGCTGGGCGTGGAGACTCATGCCCACCAGCCATCAATACCACATACCACAGTGCCAGGCGTGGTGGCTCACGCCTGTAATCCCAGCACTTGGGAGGCACAGGCAGGAAGATTGCTGAGTTCGAGGCTTGCCTGGGCTACATAGTGAGCTCAGGGCCAGCCTGAACTACAAAGCGAGACCTTGTCTCAAAAAAAAAAAAAAAAAAAAAAAAAAAAAGCTAGGATTTTTGCTCTGCTATTCGCAAGCTAGGTATACACATTAAAGAATTAAAAGATTCATACCATATAGACATATACACACCCATATTTATTATAGCTCAGTTTATAGTAAGTCTTGAAAACAGCCCAAATGCCCATCCATTATACATACATACAAATTTATTTGTTTGTTTGTTTGTTTGTTTATATAATGGCACATTACTCGCCATGAAGAATTGTAAATTTGAATCGTTTATACACAGATGGGTGTACCTTGAAGACGTACTCATAAACAAAATATGTAAGACACAGTTGTGTAAATACTATATCCAGTATGAGAAACTAAAGGTGTAAATGAGGTCCAGAATGTATAATAGATTTTATCAAATAGAAAGGCAATGTTCAAAGGGAAATAGGACAAAATAAAGAAGGAGAAGAAACAATTTGATAGCAAAAAAAAATGGAAACAAAGCTAATGTATAAAGGGTGTTGAGGTGTAAGTTGGGCATGGCGATGGGAAAAATAAAAATCAAGAAATGTGTTCAGGTACAAATTTTTAATGTTAAATGTGATCACAATGTATGTTTAAAATAGACTAATAAACTCAATTTTAAAAGTTTTGCTGAAGTAATTTATTGCTTGATAGCATTTCACTTCAGGAGTTTGTGGTTGGTGAAAGTTTATATTAGATACAGAAGAATACATTGACTAAGTATTTTTGGAGAGCTCTAGGTGCCTATTTTACTCATACTTTTATAAGGTTTTTCAATTAACTTGGAGAGAAACCTTTATTCTCACTATATGATCTAATTTACAGATATAAAACATGATACTATACCATTTTTGTAGGTAAGTAAAGCTAAATATAAATGGTTTAATCAATGTACATATAAATATACAAAGTTAAATTTCCAATTCATCCACCAAAATGCAAAATCAAATTTAGTATGATCTCATCAGTATAGTTTCTATAAGAACTCAGTTACTTCTTGTCACTGGACATAATCTTTTGAGAACCAAAAGCTGAATTTTGAGGAAGAAATACTTGAAAAATATATGATGGAGTTATATGTCTTCTTAAAAGTTATACAACACAATTTAACTTTCTCATTAACCCAGCTTGTCAAATGGAAAATTTATACATGATCCTGTGTTCTTTTCAGAGTCAGCTATATACTTTAGGCTTTCTGGCTCCATACAATGTTACTGCTCCTGAGTTCCTTCCTTTATCTCTTTCTCTTTCTATGTCTGTTTATCTCTCTTCTTTCTTGTGGTAGGGGCATCATGCATTGTCAACTGTAACTTCATTGTGTACCCAGTAGTGCCTGCAGCTAACAATTCTTTATATACATTTCTTTTTTAAATTGAATTCTTTATTGTTACATTTCATATACAGTTCACAATCGCACTCAACATTGGGGAATCTGTACCAGTATATGACACAAGTTAATTCTCATTTTTACTTACATCCCTACCCACCCCCCACACCCCCATATACATGCTCTTTTATTTTCTTTCAGAATCATATATAATTTTCTAATTAACTATTTCTAATTTTTTTGTCATAAGAAATCAGGGTATTCCTTTTGTTTGAGTTCTGGGGAAAATAATATTAAGTAACTCTGAAGGTGGCCTTTGTTAAAATATTGTGTTTTTTTAAATAAGAATTTCAGTATATGTAATTAAGCTTCACAGATATATCTTCTGGGTTTTTCATTCTTGATTTTCATGTACCTTTTGGATAGCTAGAATCACCAAATAGTGAGTATTTGGTTCAGAGATACACTCAGAAATTTGAAAATATGCTATAAGCGCCTACATGTCAGTATATATGTTCTTATTCACTTTACATGAATCAGGCCATGAAATGTCTCATACAGATCTTGGAAATTAGAAAAAATACTATCAATTTCAAATGTTAGACATTATCAAATGATATGTAATTAGTCATATGCTGACAGAAAAGAAGTTTTATGTGAGTGCTGAAGAGTTTGGGAAACTTGTCCCATTAGAAAATCTTAATAGAGATGGACTTGTTACAGCCTCAGAAAGATAGAACTAAAATCAGGACTCAGGAAGTGAACTGATCTTGATTTTATTATATTTCATAGCTCCAAATAGAAATTATCAATGTCTTTTTATTTCAGGATCTGAGAAGTTTTCATGTAAAACAGTGCTTTGCAAGAGATTTTAATGGAGAAACTAAGTAACATTCTTATGTCCTTTAGTGGCAAATTATTTGTCAACATGCCCTACAGTGTGAAGGTAATTTTATGACCTTACATAGCTGAAGATTCCAGAGCATCATTAGGTGAGAATTATTCCAAGATTCCAGAATTCTTTTTTTCTTTTTAACTCATCTATGTTTGTTTTCTTTTAAAACAGAATGAAATCTGGTCACAAGATGTCCACTCAAATCCTTCCTTTGAGTTCTTTTCAAATACCTTGGCAAAACAGCTAGGTAAGTTTATATTTTTGTTCCTCTAAACAATGAATTTCTTTGAGAAACAAGCCCTATGAAGTTTCAACCATCGAGTTTTTTTTTTTAGTTAAACATACTTACTTCTACAGTAGGAACACAGTCTGTGCAGAACTCTTAACTACAGAGGTGAATATTTTTAAAGACAGTAGATCCTACGAAATGAATTTGAAGCTATTTTAACAGTTTTCTCTTAAATATCAAAGTATATTTCAGACAAGTTCAGAGGCAAAAATTTGCTCCACTAAGTAATCTAGCTTGATAACTAACCATTTTAACTACAAAATTAATAACAGCTTACACATATCTTAAAACAAATATTACCTCAACCTGTTGAAATCTATATGTTCCTCCAACAAATATGTTATATGTTGCAAACATATACCAATTTTAAAAAATACTAGAGTAGTTTTCATAAGTTTTGCTCCAAAAGAGTCTGATTTAGTGTCTACACTGTCCTCCTTGATATAACTTGTGAGCATAGTACCTGCTTCACTCAAATCACAGGATGGCTGTCAGCATTACCCTGGAATACATGTTTCTTTTTTCGTGTGTAATAGAAAAAAAGTGGGCATATTTCCCCAGAATACCATGCATGACTCTTGAGATTTACTCAGTTGACTTCACTCACATTCTTTCCTTAAGGGAATACATGTGGCTAAGGGATAGGAAGGGAGGAGCTTATTGGCTTCCCACGTAGCTTTCTTTCTACATATACCAAATTGAAATGCTGGGTTAAGCCAAGAAGGGAATATAAATGGCTAAAACAAGGCTGAGGGATGCTGTGACATACTGGAGTGTGATGTCCTGTAGAAAGGTTAATTCACTATTTACATCCAGTCAACTGACACCATAGAAGAAAGAACTGGACAAATCAGGAAGAAAAAGTTTGATGGTTAAAAATAGCAAAAAAAAAAAAAAATAGAAACAAAGCTTATGTATAGAGGGGGAGGGGCTGTAGGAAGGGCAGAGGAATGGCAAAAGTAAGAATCAAAATACATCATGTACAGGTATAAATTCTCAATTTTGAATGTGATTATAATGTCTATCTAAAATGTACCAAGTAACTCAATAAAGAAAAATAAAGAAGAAAGAACTATTGTTGGTTTATAGTCTGATGTTTGGTTTTTTTTGTTTGTTTGTTTGGTTTTTTCCCAGTACCAGGGATTAAACTCGGGCCCTTGTGCATCCATCCAAGGTTGACACGGTACCACTTGAGCTAAATCTCCAGGCTTATAGTCTGATTTTTTTTTTTTTTTGAGACAGGGTCTCGCTTTGTAGTTCAGGCTGGCCCTGATCTCACTATGGTGCCCAGACAAGCCGCCGCGAACTCAGCAATCCTCCTACCTCTGCCTCCTGAGTGCTGGGATTACAGGCGTGAGCCACCACGCCTTCCACTTATAGTCTGATTTTTAAAAGAGAAGTTGAAAGTTCACATTTTTGTAAGAAGTTTCATGACTTCTCATACAGTTCTAAACGTATATATGCTAAACCACAGGCCTATAAAAAAAATCTTTGTACTGAATCCAAACTGAAGCATCCAACTCATAACTTACAAAACAGAATGCAGTGACCTGCTGAGGTAAGGATTCTGGTTCAATGGATAATTATCTGATTATCTGTCTTAATCATTAGTCATTTGGCTTTTTGGTTTTCTATTTTAGTCTCTCTGAGCTTGCTTAAGGTGAATCCTTCTCTGAGGGACATATCTTGTCTTGGTGAGCCAATTTAATCAAATTTCTGAATCTACAAGGATGAGAATGAAACCAAGCGAAGAAATCAGTAGTCATTTATATCTTTCAGAGAAGCCAGTTCAATCATTGGTACTTATCCATTTGAATTATAACACATTTTCTTAAAACAAACAATGACATATATTGGTACAAATTCCCCAATGTTATGTGTAATTGTGAAATGTATATAAATTGTACCAATAAAGAATTCAATTAAAAAAACAAACAATAACAAATTATGCTATAAAAGACCCTAAACAAGTTTCTTTTTAGTACTGACTTATTTTTGTTATTATCATGTTTTGATTCATGCTCTCAACTTCTGAAAAAAGTATATTACATAAGATAAGGTATACCTCTCTTATATAATTGTCTTTTCCTAATTAGACATAAATATCTTTTTGAGGAACATTTAGGCTATAAATGTGAGATACTGAAGGCAAAAACACTTTAAGCCAAAAAAAAAAAAAAAAAGAATAAGAAGAAAAAAAGGAAAACTGCTTGTGAAGGGCAATTTTAATTAGCTCCAGACATTCTATATTCAATAGCTCTGACTTTTTCTTACCTGTCACTTCTGTTTATTTTACTTTTTTTTTTTTGAGACAGGGTCTCACTTTGTAGTTCAGGCTGGCCCTGAGCTCACTATGTAGCCAAGGCAAACCTCGAACTCAGCAATCCTCCTGTCTCTGACTCCTGAGTGCTGGGATTACAGGCATGAGCCACCACGCCCAACACTTCTCTTTATTTTGATTCTTATAAAACTCTCCTCCTGAGAGGTATAAGAATGAGAGAATAGCCACTCCTGACTTATATGCAGTAATTTTTAACATAAGCACCTTGAGTGACATGTGTTAAATCATGTGCTCATTCGTGGATCAGTCACAAGGGCCAGAAAGACAAACACTTTGATTGGGTAGACTTGACTTGCATCATAAAACTACCTCTTTGTCATGAAATAACATATATGAACAGGGAAAAATTAAAATTATATAAACTGCTTTGCCCCATCAGAAAGAAAGGATTCTATTCCTAAAATAAAGAGGCACTAGTTATGGACAAACAAAAGCATTACATTTCCATCAGTGTGGCAGCACTTCCCTGTAATCCCAGCACGTTGGGAAATTAAGGTATGAGGATTACAAATTCAAAGCCAGATTAAGCAACAAAGAGACAGAAGACAGAAAGAAGAATACGAATAAGGAGGAAGAGGAGGAGGAGGAGAAAGAAGAAGAAGAGGAAGAGGAAGGGGCAAGTCCCACCCACTGTAACAATTCATAGCCTTAGGTGTTAAAATTTTGTTATATCTAATTCAGATAGAAACGTCATTCTGCTGATGAAGTGGACATTCAAGTAAGTTCTATATTAAACTCAATTAAAACAAAATGGAATAGAATCTTCTACAATAATGTGAAATCTCTTGGAAAGTATAATGGTACTTTATTATATGAAAAATGTAAATGGAAGAAACCCAGCAGTGATTCAGGCCATTGCTCAAGTGCTGTGTTTTAAAGTCCTTATTCTGCACTTCAGCTTTTCAGTCTAGTCTAGCTGGAGTCTCAAATTAGGCCACTTATGCCACATTTCTTAGCTTAATAATTCTCTCAGTCAGGAAATTTTTGGCTTACTGAACAGCATTCTAAGCTCACCTGAGTCCATAGCAAAGTGAGCCATCAAGAAGTCGTAAAATGACTGGGAGAGGAAATCCAGGTGATACATATCATTCTCTTATAAATCTGATTACAGTTTTAAACATTAAAGTTACAGACTGCCATACTGTGATGGGAGGCTTTTGGGAAGTAAATGCGTTCTGTAAGGCCCTCGCAGCTTAGTCTTTCTCAGTGGGCAGGGAGCAGAAGTTGCTGTGTGAGGCATTGCGGCCTCGTTTGGTAAGGATCCTCAGGAGTTGCTTACCAGTTTGGGATGTGGGGCAGCAGTTTGGACTCACTAATGTGGTAAACCGAGGGTTATTTACAGGGTGTCTCTTCCCCAAAATAGATCAGCACTCAGGTACCCTAATATCTAAAATTCTACCTTTAAAATTCGTCTATTTGGCTTAAGAATCTTTCTTTCTTTGTAGGGCTTTAAGAATGATTGCTGGCTTATTACCAGTGGTGACATACTGAGTCATTATGAACATTATTTATTAACTTCCTTTTAATTACTATTACAGAAAAGATACCTGGATTCTGTGGCATCTTGAAAACTGGAGCTGGAATTGATATGAAAACTATATCAAAGACATATTTCAAAACTAGTCAGTTTTGTCCGATTCTGGCCTCAATCCTCGCCAGTGGCTCATTTGTTAACTGGAAGAGGTCCCATAAGCTCAAGTACATATCCTTCTGAGGTGCTCCTGAAGTGCTAAGCCTGCTGGGCCTTTAAGCTCTATCTTGAGGGAGCAAGAGCTGCCATTTTGGAAGGAGTGTGGAGATATGACACCCATATAGGCCTGGAAGTTAGTGTACCACGAATATCAAACCTGTAGCAATGTTCTCACCCTTTTGTTTTGGGGGAAATCAGTAGAGCATGTACTTTCGAGTGGATGCTACATACTATGCAGAACAATAATGCTTTGAGGGAATTGTATGGAATCAGAGTTTGGTCAGTTACATCCTCTAATGTCTAATGACCTCTCCTTGTTCTTGTTTAACAAATTCCTCCTCCTGTTTTTAGTATAAGACTTAAGCATTTGTAAACTGTAGTCACACTCCTTAGTGATCACTTATCAATGTCACTTTTTAAATTCCTTTCATCTTTTCTTGTCCATCAATCTGATACTTCCATGGATCTTTTTATTCCCTTATTCCCAGAAGCCTTTTTCTCCTTCTCTCTCCTTGTATCTCTCTTTCTTGTTCTCCTCTCCTATTCCATTTTTACCTCACTCTAGAATTACAATACTCCAATTCAGTGCAGTGTTTTACAAGAGCAGTGCCTTGCTCTTTGGACCTGGACAAGATTCTCTCCCTTAACTGAACGCTTTTTCCAGTTGCTTTCAGCCTTTTTGTGTCTATGAAGGAGCTATAAAGTGAGTTCTGTCTTCTTTAATCAGTACAAGATAGCCTGATTCTCCTATTTTATAGTGCACCACAATATCCTGGTGTGTGTGTGCAGGGGGGGGGATCTAAAAATGTAATGTTCTAGTCTCTTTATATTAAGTAGTAATTCATTAATTATCTTTCCTTCTTTGAAAATAAGCACCAATAGGTGATGGTGATATAAGTCATGCCCTGAGAAACATTACTATAGACCCCAGGAAAGCCAGAAACTATTTGTTATTCACATATGCTAATGTAATGCCAAAGGTGGCTGTGATACACAAAATGATTTCAGGTGGTTCACAGATGATACATATATTCAGTTGTATAGAATCATAGATGAGGATGTTTTCTCTTTTAAACGCCTTTTCAGTTTTCCCTTTTGTGCAGGTCTGTCTGGAACATTTCTCTGACACAGTCTAATTAAACTTTTTAACAAAAAGTAGTTCTCAAGGGCCATGTGCTCAGAGGCCTTTGCCTTGTAAAAATATTGAGAATATCATTTTGTTTTCATTATATTTAGTTTTCCACCTACTTTCTATTTATGATAATTATACTGGTTTCCATTTACTATGATAACTCTCCTTTTCAAATAAATAAGTAAAAACAATTTAAGTTAAATAAAAAAGGATATGAGGTAAATAATAGTAAAGGTGGTAGGGTACAGGTGTGCAAAGGAACACTTTTAAGGGCAATTTTAGTGGGTAGAAAAGGTGTAACAGTGTTTGTGAAGATGATTCTCAGAAATCTCATGTTAGAACTACCTAAGCTTATGCCTATGTAATACTTCAATTTGGCTCTTTCAATATTGTTTTTTCTCCCAGGACCACCTATTGTTATTATCAGTATTATTCAAGTAAGATAGCAGTGACTAAATTGTTGTTTCTTGGTTATATTTTTAATTCACCAAAAAATCAGTCATGCTTTTGATGTACTATCAATTTTTAATAAATTCATTTTTTCATGATTAAAAGTCCACCGTTTTGATATGAGTGCTTCTACTTTTGTATGAGCACTTACTCTTTTATTTCTTTCTATGGCTAGCCTTGAGTCACATGTAAGTCTAATGCTCTAGAATTTTGGTTGAACACACACACACACACAGCAAAAGCTAGTTAAGGAAATTGGAATATAGCATTCTAAAGTATGTCATTCCAATATAAGAATCAGTTACTGGGATCCTAGGCAAAAGTCTGACTCTAGGAGTCCCCATTGGTCATGCTCAGCTACTTGTCTTATTGATCAAATGGTAAAAATCTGTGAAGTAAGAAAGGAATTTATTCAGACTGGTTACACTGGGAAGGAGGAGGGGAGCCAATGTTCTTGGTCTTATCTTTGAGGAGCCAGTAAGAGCTTTGAGTTTATATAAGGAAAAGAACAAAAGTGAGGGGAGAGAGGCAAGAAGTATGGAGAGATATTATTGCTTGTATGTAGTCCCCCCTGCCAAGCCTCATGAACTCCTAGGCAGGGCTTTTGAGAGTAAGGTGATCGTGGGTTAGTCTGCTGATGGTTTACTATAGTTTTAGGTGTGAATGAGTGAACATACTGAAAAGGAAAGACCCACCCTGAGTGAAAGTGGCATCAAACAATAGGGCTATAACCTGAGTAGAAAAAAAAAAAAAAAAAGAAGAAGCAGAAGGAAGGTTAATGCCTCCTGTCTGCCATGCTGTGGACTGTTCTCCTCTGCCATGTTATTTTGCCCTGGAGTCAGATGACTATGAACTGAAACCTCTAAAAACTTTGAGCTAATATAAACCTTTCCTCCTTTAACCTGTTGATATTAGGTACTTTGTCCTAGAGACAAGAAAGTAACTAAGACAAGAGTCAAGTAGTCCTGTTCAAACTATAATCTGGTTGATCTCAAGATGGCCTCTTGGTACTTTATCAAGGACAAGAAAGTCATTACTGTCTGAATAGTTTACATGATATTTATAAGATGTTGATCCATCAGGCCTGTTGTTCCTGGAATCTAAGCTGAATTTGGGAAAGAATAACTCAGAACAAAACAAGTCAGAAAAGCAAGATGGACTCAATTTGATCCATGATCAGAGATTCGAAGTGCTGCTCCAATAGTGTGGAACAGGACATTGTAAAAATTCTCAGTGGACAATCTGTTCATTATGATGTGGCTGCAAATTTTGGACATTTCTCTGTTGCTCTTATCTTGGTGCCTTCACCCATAAAGGGGGAAGGTTACCAGTTTTAGATAAACACCCCTTAAATGATGAACAGATCTGCAACAGAGTTGAGCAGTAGGAGAGTTCAAAGTTTACAGTAGCTTAAGGAGACTGATGCAACATGGTGTCAGAGAAGACAAGCTTGAATCCCATTTTCAATTATGTTACTGGAACTTTATAGGCCCAAGTGTAGAGCCGGTGCTTTTACACTTTTTTTTTTTTTTTTTTTTGAGACAGGGTCTCGCTTTGTAGTTCAGGCTGGCCCTGAGCTCACTGTATAGCCCAGGCAAGCCTCTAACTCAGCAATCCTCCTGCCTCTGCCTCCCGAGTGCTGGGATTACAGGCGTGAGCCACCGTGCCCGGCACTGTGGTATGTGGTGCTGATTGCTGGTTGATTGTTGGTGGGCGTGAGTCACCACACCCAGCATTGTATGTGGTTACCAGGATCTAACTCAGGACCTTGCGCTTGCAAGGCAGGCGCTGGAACCACTGAGACAAATCTCTAGCCCTGAGCCGGTACTTTTAAAAGAAATCTCTAAAAAAAAAGCTGTCTCTAAGTCTCTGTTACAAACTATTTTGAGCTGAAAGTAGCTGAAAACCAACAAATGCAGAGATTTCTGTCTTCCTTTTATCTGCTTAAAAGCAGGGCATAAATTTCTCTTTGTGAATATGTTTCTCTCCTGTTTCAGGAAGTGAAAAGCTGCTCTTATCACTGGAGATGGAAAATCACTGAGATGACTTTGCATAAATGGGCCTTACAGACCTGACTAAAGTAACACTTACCTTTCATTAGGTTCCCTTTTATTTTTTAGCCTCTTCCCCATGATTTACCTTCTCTGGAAGGACAAACCCTCTTTCCTTTTTTAAAAATGGTGTATAAGTCTCTGAGTCTATCTACCCTCCTGAGTCTTGCTTCTTCTCTTTAACTCCCTGCACCCATAAACATTAATAAAAGCAATGTGCCTTTTCTCCTGTTTCTCTGTCCTTTGTTCATTTAATTCATAGATTTCCAGGTATATAGTGTAACAAGGAAAATTTGGTCTTCCTCACACTAGCATATATTGAGCACCTACAGCCAGCTATAAACTTTTCATCTATCATCTCATTTTGTCTTCAGAATAACCTTCTGGAACCACAAGAAACCTAGAATAGCAAAAGCAATTCTAAGCAACCACGACATGGCAGGGGGTATTACAATTCCCAATTTAAAACTCTACTATAAAGCTGCCGTGATAAAAACTGCATGGTACTGGCAAAGTAACAGACCCGAGGACCAGTGGAATAGATTAGAAGACCCAGAAACAACTCCAGATACACTAAGC